>CM068281.1:61644653-61714953 GCA_034703905.1 Chenopodium berlandieri
GGATCAAACTCATCGAATTCATCATTCCCAGTATCTAACCCATCAATCTCATTAGTCGGGGCGGAACGGCAGTGATATCATTCGCAGTCGAATCGTTCTTTTTTAACCGCTTCACTTCGGGTTCTGATCCGTTGGGGTAGGAGTTTCAGACTGTGGAAGTAGCAATTGATCTAAATCACCCTCAGAATCCATGAAAAGGAGGAGAGAGAAAAAATAAAAGTGAGAATGAGATCTGAAATTATGAAGGAGTTTCAGGGTGGGGGAAAGTTTTCGGGGAGGGGAAGCCTGTTTGAGAGGAGAGGAAGTGCGGCGAGGGGTGGGGCAAGTGCGACGAGGGGTGGGGTGGCTGGAGAAGTGAGATAGTGAAGAAGAGGGGTTTGTGTAGTGGTGGTGATGTGATTCCCTTTGATTTTAAAAACAAACAACACACTAAATTTGAGGGATTTTCATTCCTTTCTCTTTCATTCCCTTATTCATTCTATTCCGATAACCCCTGCGAACCAAACGGCCCCTTATTATAACAAATTGGTTGACATATGTCAGCGTGTAATGGCCAAAAAAAATTAAAATTAATTAAAAATAATAATAATCAACCAAAAAAACACCAGCCCAACCACCTCCCTTCCCCCCCCCCGCCAAACTCTCCCACCCCGGTTCCGGCGTGCCGCCGCCCCCAGACCCATCCTCTTCCCCTTGCCGACGCTTCCCATCCCCCCACCCCACCCCCCCCACCACACAACCCCAATTCACAACAAAACTCATCCGATCTGATTGCTTCAAAAAAAAAAAAAAAAAAATCTGATCTGATAAATAAAACGAGCAAGCAATTCACCAAAGACTCCGATTAAGTTGATGCAAGGCGGTTGGAGGCAATTAAGCGGTAGAAGGAGGGGTTTTTAGGGATTTTTCAGGGAAGGGAGAGGGGTTTCGTGGTGGAGTTATGGTGGTTTAGGGGCAACGCAATGGGTTTTTTGGGCGACTTTTCGGCACAAGAGGGGTTTTGGTCACTGCCGGGAATGGCGGCGGCGGCGGAGGGCTGGGCGTGTGGGGGCAGGGAGGGTGCTGGTGGTGGTGGTTTTTTTTATTAGTTTTTAAATAATTAGTTATATTTACTTAATTAAGTGTTGATTAGTAACTAATAATTTTTTTTAAGTGTTAATTAGTGTTTTTAAACCAATTACGTAGTGACACATTTAAGATTTTTTTAAAAAAAAACAAAATTACCTATTTAAAACCGGTTATAGGTCACTTGGGACCATTAGAAGAAAATTCACCTTAAAGTTGGGATCATTAAAAAAATAATCCAAAGTTGGGATTATTTTGGGAATGAGAAAAAGTTGGGATTATTCCTGTAAATTTTTCCAATATAAAAAGAATCCTGAAATGTTCGAAGTATTACTACACATTATAAAATTCGGCTCTTCGACATTAGACCATCTCCAATGGTGAAACTTGAGGGAGTTTTTTTAGGAAAGAGAGTAATTTTTGCAAATGATACCAATAAGTTGGTATCTAAACTTAGCAACTCCAAAAGAAAGTTGCTAAGTTTAGATACCCAAGTAACCCAACTTTAAGGCTCATTTGACAAAAAGTGTGGGCACCTTATCAATATTATAATATATTTTGTAACTTATTTTAAGTTTTTTTTGAAAAACTTACAATATAAATTTGGTGGGCCATTGAAATGAAATTAGTATACTTTTATTTTTAGAGAGTTTCACTATTGAGAATTAGATTTCACATGAGTTGCTAAATTGAGAAGTAGGTTATATATCACTATTGGAGGTATAAAACAACTCATTTTGTATTTCAATACTCAAAGTTGAGTCTCACCAATGGAGATGATCTTATCATCATGTACGACCTTGTTATTCAGTGTTTGTATCCTCCTTTTTATTTTCTTCAAGTTTGATGTATATTAATATGGTCCCTAAACTGGATTTTTTACGAAACTGAGCTTTATTAGTAAACTATTTACGAATATAGACGCATGGCCAAACTATTTACGAAATTGAGCTTCTGAGGTAAAACGCTGCCTCGGTCAGCATTTTACCCCTGCTATTATTTTTTTAAAAAAAAAATTCGTATTTTGTGAAATACAAATTTAAAAAAAAATGGAAATACATAAAACGCTGCCTCAGTCAGCGTTTTTGTCTTAGGCTATAACAGGCCTAAAACGCTGACTGAGGCAGCGTTTCATTTAATAGAAACACGCTGCCTCAGTCAGCGATTTTACCTGGTATATTCTTCGCAGCGCATTCGCTCTTCCTCAAAACTAAAAACTCAAACTCACTCTTCCTCACGCCAGCCTGTCTTCCTCAAAGCTCAAAGCATGTCTTCCTCAAAACTAAAAACTCAAACTCACTCTTCCTCACGCCAGCCTGCCGCCGTCGCCGCCGCCTACTGCCTGCTGCCGCCGCGCCTCTCCTCTTCTTTATAATCACGTTGTTAGTACTTCTCACTTATTGTTTTTAAAATTTAAAAACCTAGGTTAGTTTGATAATTATATACTACATTGTTTTAATTTGATAATGTTGTTGATTATTCTAAGTTAGTTTGATGTAAATTGACAATTATGTTGATAATTCTAAGTTAGTTTGTTGTAATTTGATAATTGTCTAGTATAAAAGCCCTAAATTGATGTTAGTTTAGTAAGAAAGTTTATGATGAAATTGTGGAAATGTTTGATAAAATTGTTGAAAATGTTGATGAAATTGTTGATAATGTTGATGAAATTGTTGTTTTAATTTGATAAAGTAGCCTACATTGTTGTTTAATTACGAAAATTATGTTATGTAGAACATGTTGGTTGTTATAGTGTGAATATGTTCGTTGTGTACTTTGTTTTGGTTGTTATGTGAATTGGAACAATGATGGTTAATTATGTTTATAGTGTGAATATCTTGGTTGTTATTGTGCGAATTGGTGGAGATTGCATGCAATTAAGATGTGTTTTTGGTTGTTGTATAGAATATGGTTGCACAAAACGCAGCTTTGTTATGCCGATGGGGGGGTGAATTTGTGTCTGATGGACCGAATGTCCAGTATAGTGGTGGAAATATGGAACCATTGCCACTTGGACCGGACATGACTTTCAACAATCTGATGAACGAGGTTCATAGAATTATTGGCTTAAACCCAATGAATGTTCAAATGAGGTTTGAGACTAATAATGCGGTTCAAGTGTTACCTTGTTCTAACGATAGACATTTGAAAGCTTTGAGGAGCGCTGTTTTAATGAAGGGTTATCCACATGAGATATATGTAGAAATAGTGTCTATGTGTGTACGCAACAAAGTACTCAACCAGATCAACAAGCTACCTATTTTTCTGGATACACAGAGTCCTTCCGAATGCCCTCACAAGACATTCCATCAACTGAATATGGGATGGGGTCCTTAAGCAGACTGCTTCATGACGATCGGTTCCAGATGCCGTTGAGTTCACATATAGCTTCACCTGTATATGGTGGACCATCTACGACAATGCTTGGCCAATCTGGGCCTTCGACATCGAACACAGTTATATCTTCTCCCATGCAACTCCAAAGTTATTCACCTACGCAGCATGATGATCATACATCACCGTCTCAACCATTGGTGAATCATCTTGAAAATCTACAACATATGGTGAATAACGAGTTGTCTCTGTATGATGCGCTCCGGGAAACAAATGATGAGGATGAGAGCGAAGAGGAGGAACATGGACTGGATAACATGGATGTTGATTCTGCAAACATGGAAGGTGGGGAGGCCATGGTTAGAACTCCTATTCCTTGGTTAAGTCAAGTAAATGAGAATTATGAGGTTGATTAATATTGGGCCGAATCAGGTAGTCATACAACATTTGTGATGGGGGGGGAGTTTGAGAAGGGTATGTTCTTTGAATCTAAGAAACTGCTTCAGGAAATGGTGAAGAAGTATTCTATACAAAGGAACCAATTCTACACCACAGTAACCTCGAATGAGAAGGTCCTTCATCTGCGGTGCAAGAAGAATTGTGGTTGGTCACTACGAGGCACTAAAAAAAGTGAGCACTCATACGGCTTTACCATAGTCACATACAAAGGCCCGCACCGGGACACCTGTGTCACTGAAGTGTTATCTACAGATCATGCACACTTGGATTCATCCATAATTTCCGATTTTGTGAAGTCTTTTGTGAAGAAAGATCCATGCTTGAAAGTTGAATTTATACAGGAACTCATATCCAAGCATTTTCAGTTCGACGTTACTTATCGAAGAGCATGGTATGCTAGGGAGAAAGCCATAGCTGAAGTATTTGGAGATTGGGAGAGTTCTTATGGCAGACTTCCGCACTTCATGGCACTCAAACAGTCAAACCCGGGAACCGTTGTTGTATGGAAACACAAAGCTCTGGTAGACGGTGTTTATTACAGCAACATGGAAGTGTTTGAACGAGTATTTTGGGCCTTCGGCCCTTGTGTTGAAGGTTTTAAACATTGTATGTCTGTCATCTGTATCGATGGGACGCATTTGTACGGGAAATTTAAAGGAACATTGTTGGTTGCTACAAGTGTGGATGCAAACTTCCAAGTATTTCTGCTTGCATTTGCGTTAGTCGAAGGGGAAAACACTTCCAGCTGGTCTTGGTTTCTCGGCTGCATTCGGGTTCATGTCACTCAACGGGATGGCCTCTGTGTTATATCTGATCGACATGCTGGGATCATTGCAGCAATGAATGACCCTAACGTTGGATTCACCGAGCCGCGAGCCTATCACAGGTTTTGTGTTCGGCACTTGGCTTCTAACTTGAAGACTCACGTGCGAAGAAACGACATGAGAGATATGTGGTTTTTGTTTCACGATGCTGGTCGCAGATATGGGATATGTACTACGAACTTCTCAGAAACATTTAAAAATGTGTTGAAGGGTGCTCGATTTCTACCTATCATGTCCCTTGTTGAATTAACATTCCACAGAGTGAATAAGTATTTCACTGATAAAAGGGAATTATCTCAGGCTAGATCTGAACAGGAACTTGCATACCCCCCCAAAGTCACTTCCATTATGGAGAAAAACATTGCAAAGGCTAGATATCACAAAGTGGAAGCGTATAACTGTCGACTGCATATATATCAAGTTGAAACAAAGAGGGGAGATAGAATTGGTAGAAAAGGAGGCCATAGACATACTGTTAACTTTCAGTTAAGAATGTGTACATGCAATAAACCACGGATCTTCCACCTCCCATGTTCTCATGTTCTAGCAGTTTGTGCGAAGTATTCGATATCAGAGCGGCCATGGGTGGACCGGGTACTGCAATCAGAGGCCTACGCAAATACATACACTCCCTAATTCTAGCCTATCCCTTGTGAGACGGCATGGAGAGAGTATGGAGGGCCTAAACTCATTCCCGACAACAGCATGGTACGAGGACAAGGTCGCCCTAAGTCAAGGCGCATACGCAATGAAATGGATGAGACCAACCGTCCCGCGAGCAAATGCGGCCTCTGTCACCAGCAGGGTCACAATAAGAGATCGTGTCCATCTAGATCGACCGGGCACTAAGTTTTTTTTTTTGTTATCTAGAGTGATGTAGTAGAATAGTACGGTGATTGTATTTCTTCATTTCAAATGATTGTAACAGTTGGATTTTTAGATTGAAGTATGAGATTTGAAATTCTGTATTTTGTTATCGCTTATCTGTAATTGTTACTTTTTAATTTTTGGATTATAACTGTTTATGAACAGATACCATGGAAACCCGAGATAGGACACCCGGACCCACCGACCCTTCTGTCCTTACACTACAGGACACACATCGTAGCGTTGACATTTGGACTCAGTCGGTTGATCCGGCGGGAATACTGACATGCAGGCACTACACTGTGTCGCGTTCCTTGGCAATTGGGTTATCGATACCCGCATTCTGCCTTTCGTGGAGTACGCTGGCTTCATGGGTATACATCGGATGGCGTTCAGAGAGGTCGACCCAGCGCTTGTTACTGCGCTTGTGGAGAGATGGAGACAGGAGACGCACTCCTTCCATCTACCTGTTGGGGAGGCGACCGTGACATTGCGAGACGTGGCGATACTCACACGGCTTCCCATTCATGGGAGTCCGGTGTCTGGATCTGCGTTGGCCGATCCCCCCGGTTATGTAGCTCAGGTTCTCGGGGTTCAACCAGGCCCGGACGATATCAGGGGCGGCGGATTGAGGACCGGCTGGACACGCGACACTTTTCGTGTGTTGCCAGATGGTGCTGATGAGGCCACTATTGCGAGACATGCTCGAGCGTACCTTTTTCTGATCATCTCGGGTGTGTTGTTCGGTGGCAAGAGTGGCAGCCATTTACAGATCATTTACCTGCAGCTGTTAGACCACGACTGGGAGCATATTCGTGGCTACAGCTGGGGCAGTGCTTGTCTGGCGATGTTGTATCGCCATCTGTGTAGAGCATCCCGTCGGGGTTCTCGTGAGATCAGCGGTCCGTTATTTTTGCTTCAGGTAACCTACCTATCTGTTAACAGTTTAATTCGGAAAGTTCTTACTTAGTTTACAATTAACCTAGTTTTGTGTGTTTGATGTCCAGTATTGGTCTTAGGAGCACATCCATGTAGGCAGGCTAGGTAGGCCTGCTATACATCGTCAGGGGCAGCAGGATCAGGACCAGCAGTATGAGAGGTACATTCCTCCACCACGGCCTTCCGCTGACGAGGCGTACGGTTGCAGATGGGCGGTCCCCAAGCTGACATATGCGCATGCGGCAAGGGGCCTTCCGTACTACCGAGACACCCTTGATCGACTCACCGAGTATCAGGTGATAACTTTAATTTATTTAGTAAACAGTTATTTATTATGTATACTCTTAACATATTTATTATGCACTAACCTGTTTATTATATTACTTTGTATGTGTTATCGCAGATGACATGGGACCCGTATGAAGCTGATTTAGTTGCTGCCATGCCTCCACATCTGCTAGATCATCAGGCGCAGTGGCGTTCTAGGGTCCCCCTGATCTGTTTTGAGGTTGTGGAGGGTCACCTACCGGATCGAGTCATGCGACAGTTTGGACTACGCCAGCCTGTCCCCCAGCAGTGTGACACTAGTGCCCGGCTGCACCGCATTGACCGTCGGGGAAAGAGCGACAGGAACTGGCGGACGGAGCATGCCCAGTACATTGACTTGTGGCATCGACGGTTAGAGTTCGTCGTCACTGGTGACCCCATCCACGGCGTTATGGATCCATATGATCCATACATGGAGTGGTACATGCGGATTACACGACGTTTCATCAACCCCAGCTACACGCCGCCATCTGCACATTACCATCCATCCTTTGACGTGATCAGGGGATATGTAAGTGTATTTGATTAACTTATTTTTATCAATTTTTAATTTGTATATCATTCAACTAACTCATCCATAATTACTGCGGGCGTTGGATATGACGGCGATGGTTGACGCACTGTCGGACGTCCTTCCAGGCATACCTGAGCCGCCCATAGCACAGGTCGAGCGGGTGCGAGATATGGGCATGGCTACCTTGCAGAGATATGGTCACGCCTATCTCGTCCACCCCCGGGACGATCATGGCGGCCACTCTAGTCACTCACAGTTCGAGGCTGGCCAGAGTAGCTGTGGGGGTGATCCTGCGTCATTCACGGGCGCAGAGGAGTACGACATTCGCAGTTCCGCGCCCCTACGTCATCCTGATGACCCATCGTCCAGCTAGCTCACTCCGCTAGTACGCCCGAACCCATTTACCACGGTCCGTCACTACAACCGTCGTCTTAGGCCGAGAGTGGACATATAGGATAGAGAGCCGTTACACCAAATTGATGAGTCAGAATAGGATAGAATTATCTGATTTATTTGCTGTAATGACCTTCTCTAGTTTGTTGTACATAACACTTACATTACATTATTATTTTAATAATTATTTGAATGAATTTATGTCTTGTTTGAATTTCAAATTCCTTATTTGTGCATATTTGACTCATTTCGTTCAAAATAAATTGTGGATGTGGTGGTGGTGCATGTGGAGGAGGAGGGTGGTGGTGGTGGTGGATGTGGAGGAGGAGGGTAGTGGAGGTGGTGGATGTGGAGGAGGAGGGTGGTGGTGGTGGTGCATGTGGAGGAGGATGGTGGATGTGGAAGGGGGCTGCTGTTGTTGGCTTCAGCCAGCAGATAAAACGTTGACTGAGGCAGCGTTTTATACTAAGGAATAAAACGCTGCCTCAGTCAGCGTTTTTTTTCTGTTATGCCAACACAAAAAACGCTGGCTGAGTCAGCGTTTTACTGTATTTCCATTTTTTTTTAATTTGTATTTCACAAAATACGAAATTTTTTTTAAAAAAATAATAACAAAGGTAAAACGCTGACCGAGTCAGCTTTTACCTCAGAAGCTCAGTTTCGTAAATAGTTTGGCCACGCGTCTAGATTGGTAAATTGTTTGCCAATTAAGCTTACTTTCGTAAAAAAATCCAATGGTATAAGTTTGATTTTGGTCACTCAACTTTCAAATGGCTAAATTTGGTCTCTCCACCACCAATGATTCATCAATTCTGGTGGCTAGTACAATGACTCCTCAAAGTTAAAGGATCTCTCCATATTTTATTGTTGACATGGCCAAAGTTTAGGGATTATAGTTGCTGACTGGACCAAAATTTAGGGACTTGGTCATATTTTAATGAATTTCATGATGTGATTGGTCCAATGTTAATATTAAGGATTAATTAGGTGGTGGTTTCACTAAAAATTAGCAAAGACATTTTTGTTTTGAAAGGAAACATTATATCAAAATGCAAGAAATTAATTGAGATCTTTAAAAAAAATCATATCAAATTCAACTAAAAAATAAATAAAAAATGAGTAAAGCATTTTATTTTGATTTATTCTTAAATATAAAAAAATAAAAATTCATTTTTCTTATTTTATAAAATAATTTAATGACTTCAAAAATTATTTATCATAATTTCAATTTTTTTTATTTTTCATAACTTAATTTCCAAAATTAGTTTTTATTTAAACAAATTATATTATACGAAGTATATCAAATATCCCGTCAAAAAAAATAATATTATATATATCAAACATTAAAATCAAAAAGTTATTATTTCTATTCTAAACGTTTTTATCTTCGCATTTTTTTCTTGATTGATCTTGTTATTCATCCTTCCACGGCTCCCATCGTCTGCCCTTACATATTGGTATTGGGGGTGATGAAACATGGTTTATCGATTAAAGCGATTCCGCCAATGTCGCTGGAATTGATCCATCAATGGCCAGTGATTCATCGGCGGAGCAAATACCCTCATCGTCTACTAGACCCAAATTCAATATGAAGCTAAGGCACTCAAATCGGGTTGGGTATTCACGAAGCAATTTGGAAATCGTTTTACCCTTTGGCAAATTTTTTTTTTTAAACATTTTAGTTAGGGGTTGGGTATTCACGAAGCAATTTGGATGGCGTTTTACCCCTAACTAAAGAACAATGAAATAAACTGAAGTGAAGTAGCAGTTTTTACTTGATGCAAAAACTCCAGCGTGGTTGCCGTTTTACCCCTATGCAAAAACACCAGCGTGGTTGGAGTTTTATGAAGAACACAAAAACGCCCTCCACGTTGGCGTTTTACCCTTTGGATTTTTTTTTTTTTTTTACATTTCAGTTAGGGGTAAAACGCCATCCAGGGGTAAAACGCTACCCTAGATGGTGTTTTACCCTCAGGCTTAGTTTGGTAAATAGTTTTGCCACGCGTCTAATATGGAACGTTATTTGATAATTAAGCTTTTGGTTATTTATTTTAATATTCTGATTTTACTACTTAATTTATTAAATTAAAAACTGATTTTTCAAAATTATTTTTAAAAATGATTTTCGAAAATATAATAAATCATTTTATAAAATAATAATGTCTTTTGCCACCTATGCTTTTATGTCCCTAAACTTTGGTCCAAGCCACTCAAGTCCCTAAACTTTGATGAGTCACTAAACTAACCACCAAAAGTGGTGGTGGAGGGACTAATTCAGCCATTTCAAAGTTTAGGGACCAAAACCACTTTTGGCAAAGTTTAGGGACCGTATTTATAGTTTACTCCCCTCCGTTTCGTAATAATAGTAAAATACTCACTTGAAATGTTGACAAACGAGGGTTTGGACAATTTGGTGAACAAATTGATGTTTTAAACAATAGTTAGTGGTCTGTTAAAAACCTAAAAAAAAAAAAAAAAAGTTCAAAGTAGAATAACATAAATTAACATTGTACTATAAGTGATGGATCTTGAGCTAAAAAGTTAAGCTTTGATCTTCTAATTTTTTGCTTAAAATAAACATTTAACCACTATGCTACAATTTTTAAATGCATTTATTTATTAGACACCATATTACTAAAACAATACAACTCAACTCAAAATAACTCAAGGGAGTCAGACCCTACCCGCCATAACCAAGATCCACCCCTATGTACTAAGCCACTACTCTCTTAGTTACTTGCAATCTTCTCACTCACACTCTCTGTGTCATAATAATTGACACACATGCATATACAATAATTCGACCATATTTATCTACGAAATATAACTAATATTAATAGGCAAAAGCTAACGAACACCCTGAGGCGTTAGATAAGATAACTAAAAATAAAACTATTAACATGAAATAAATATTATTACACCGATCGACGCGTGATGTTGGCATACATTCCCAAATTAATACAAGTACCATTTTAGAAATTATTTTAACGGTCTATCTTACGCCCGGGGGTGTTTGTTAGCAAGATTCATATTAATAATAAAAAAAAACTTTAAAATTCAATATTTTTGAAATTTTGTCTTAACTGGGGAGGCTAATAACGCGCGTGATGTGCCCGTCATAGCTAGCCACATTCGGAAAGTTCTTTCGGGTTGTCATAATTTTATAACTTTAATTTTTAGTAGCGTTACAACAACAACAACAACAACGAAGCCTTTAATTGTTAGTACCGTTAGTTAGCGAAAATATGTAAAGAAATATCTTTAGAGTATAAATATCCGCACTTTTCTTTTAAGTTAAAAAAAAAAAAAACAATTAACATTAATGAGTGCAAATATGTAAATAAACATTTTAAATAGGGACATAATCGTCTCAACACTATTCATAAAAGTGTGGTTATACTTTTAAAAAGAGTAAATATGTAAATAAACATTTTTAGGGGCATAATCGTCTCACCACTATTCACAAGAGTTTACTCGTACTTTTGAAAAGGTAGTGATATCCGCATAGTATTAACAAAATATTTCATAATAAAGTTTGTTTTTATTATGTAGTTTGTTTTTATTATGTTAGTAAAATATTTTAGTCAAACGTAACAATTATTCTGAAACGAAAGGGGTATCATTCATGTGATGTCTAGTAATCCTGTCAAACATGTAAGGGATCATGATCTCAACTTATGCATAAAAGTTTAGATATTCTAAGCATTGAAATGAGCCGATCGGCCAAGTATACCAAAACCTAAACACTGAGTATATCCAAAACTTACATTAGTCATGTAATAATACAAAGAAACCCAAAAAAAAAATGAAAGAAAGAAAGAGGCAAGTTTATTAAACTACAAAAATACTTGAAGTAGTGTTTGACTTTAGCAAACCACTAACCTCTACCTCAAAGTCTCAAACGCTCGAATAGGCCCTTTGTATAACTGAATTCCGAATAGACTCCAAAAATCACAAAAATCTCTATTTCAAGTGAATTATTGCCAGGATCAATGCCTTACATGAATACATTCTGAGTAGGATTGCCAACCAAAAATTTGAGATACCAATAAAACTAGTAACTGTACACATGTGCTGATGTGCTCCCTATATTTTACAGCTCCGGCTACTTATACAAAGTGTATATATATACCCCCTTCCTCTCTTTCTCTGTTTTTGTGTGTATATATCTTCCCCTTCCCCTTCTCATGCTCTGATTTTGTCTTGCTTTCATCTCAACTTCAGCAATATCATGCTGCATCGAAGTTGTAGGAGATTCCAAGCAACAAACAAGTAGTGGTTGCACATTAAATTTTCATTTTTTATTATGCAGCAATTTCGGCTGTTAACCGTTCAGTATGGCATGCAGGTCCAGTTCAAGTAGACCTCAGCTAGCTATATATCAAGCATTCATTTGGCAGACCAGAATCCCTCCTTGATTGAGGAACTCGTTTCCTCCAAGGGTCATTGTGAAGCTTGTAATGCAAAACCTAAGTAGAACAAATAAGAAAGCTAAGGTCAGTGTATACATTACAAACCTATAAATTTGCCTTAAATCATACAGTCTAAAATAAATCTCTACTCATAAAGCAACTTATTCTGCTGAACTGCTTTGATACTCAGCCATGGAGTGTCATATACAAGTGTTAGACACACCAAATTCCAAATTGAAAGACACGTAGACGCATTCCTTGTATGGTAAAAAAGGTATTAACGAAACATATCCCTGGATCTAAGGAATTTCGAATGTCTTATGTCTATTAACATTCAAACTTTTGATACAAATGCACAAGATCTAGATTATTGGTAACTTATTGTAACATTTTCTGCTTTAAATTTTACCTCAAGTCCATTTTCAAGCACATATTGAATGGCTCTCTTTGTTAACCCTCTAATTTAAAGTATTTTTTTTCTATAAACGTGGATCAAGATAATTGAGGTGTCAAGGTGAAAATCAAAGTGTCTGGTAAGGATTACATAACCTTGTCAAAATGTCAAATGTCTAAGACAAAGAATGAGGTTTCATTATAAAAAATTTAAAAAATAATATAAATAGATAAATAATATAAAAAAATAAAATAAAATAAAACATTGTGAGAATGAGAGAGAAGGTAGATAGAGGCAGTGAGATTAAGAGAGGAGAGAGTAAAAAAAAAATTGACTGGAAATAATGTTTCTAGACTTTTCTGCTAATGGATACAAGTGTACAACTGGAGCATCATTATACGAAGATGTTTTTAGCAAAAACTACTTAAACTAGAATCAAACTCAAGACCTCCTAAAGCTGTCTTTCCTATGAGTTGTTCTCTGCTCACCCCTATCTAAAGCAATATGTTTAGAGGGATCCAATTGTTTCATGAACTATTTTTGTAATTAAGCTCATTTCTTTTCAAATTTTCAAAAGCCTCCATTCAACAAACTAAAATATTAAGCCTAAATTTAAAAAAATTAATTAAAAAATACCCAATAACCTAGTACTCAGTTTGGAATCTAATGCAATTGATTTGGATGAAAAGAGAAAGTAGATGAGACGATCATTCAACATGGTGAGACACACAGTAGAGAACGTATCAAACCTGTATAAGTGTGGCAAAGACATCATCTTCAGTAAATTGCAACATCTCTGCAGCCCAATCATCAACACGACCGAAGGCAGATTTCTGCCTCTCAGCCTCAAGCAAGGCAGAATCACGATACAAGAACCGCTGCCAGATTCTCTGTACATTAGCCAGCTTAAACTCTATCTCTGTCTCATTAAACCCCTACAATAGTACAGGCCCACAAGTCAGACCAAGACTAAATATAACGCATTACTGAGAAATATTTACAGAAACACACGGAATGACAGGACAGACAATTACCCTGAGAATCTTTATCAAGTTTGGAATATCATCCTCGGCAATCCGAACAGCAAAACTTTCATAGTTGAGAACGTTCTCATACGGAAGAAAGATGCCATCCTAAACCATCAAGAACCAATACAATTTGGAGTTAGTGGGTTTCAGATAGCCCAGTTTGTAAATTGAATAAGTTTCAAATGATTGGAAGTGCAAGTGCCAAGTAGAGCATACTCCCTTCATTCTAGAATAATTGACAACACTTTGACTTTTCCCACTATTCGTATATTAACTTTGACTAAATTTTTTAACTAACATATTAAAAACAATTTCATTTGCGGCACGCCTGTGTCGTGCTGAGTAGTCCAATGAAGGCACGGACGTGTCGACTGAAGCCCCATGCCCAGAGGTGGCACACACATGCCTCAAGCTTGAATGGGCATGCCTTGACAAGTACTATTGCGCGCCACAGAGGATGACACGTCCATGCCATATGGAGCATGCCTGTGCCTCACCGAGGAAGTTTTATCCTGAAAGCTATTGGTTCCAGTTCTTGAAGAGGGCACGGACTGAGAAGCATAAAAATTAGCGTTGTTATCATCCCTTTGTTTCTTTCACAACGGAAGTTGGGTTTTAGCAGGACTTGGTTATTTCAAATTTTCAATTAAGGGTTTGAAGTTCTGTGCAGAAGTAGTTGAATGAATAATTAGGAAGTCAAATACGAAACATTGAGTTTAATTTCCCTTGTTCGCTCTATTCCACGGAAGTAGGCTTGATAGTTAATTTGGGAGGCCATTGATAACTCGGAAGAGATTTTTGGTACTATTTAGGGATTAATTTTCCTCTTGTCAATTCAATTATGTAATGGTAATAGAACTACTATTGCATTGATTATATTCATGGTGATCCTTGACCTTAGATGTTTTTATTATCGAATTTTCTTCATATTTAAATTAATTGCGTTGTTTAGTATAGAATTCTTAACATTGATTAGGTTACTTGCTTAGTATTAGCTTGAGTCAATTGAATATTTAATCCTTAGTCTATTGGGATCCGACTCTTATTTACCTGTCTACATAGTAGGAGGAATAATTAGGTTATTTTTGCTAGATACGCGACACGTCTATCAATTGTAATCCATTAGAAAATCAAACAAGATTACCGTAAAATGACAAGAACCCAAAACTACCTGAATTATCACAGGAATGCAACCTTGGAGAATGCTATCTTCCATTCTACCACTCCAACCATCTCCAGGAAAGACCCCACAGAAAACAGAACTAGCCAATTCTTCATGATATTTTTCAGAGCGTAAAGGTGTCACAAGTACATCATTCTGGTGCTGTTTACCTAGCTTCCCATCTTTATCAACAATTGAACCAAATTCTTTTGCTAGCTTTTGTCTAATACCCATGCTATATCTGAATTTTACAAAAAAAAAAAAATCACTATTTCAGCAACCTGATTGATTGGAAATTATTGAATAGTTACCAAAAAGAAGTGAATAACTGCTAAATACAGCCTTTTGGATAACAAAGTTGGTCGGTATAGAGAGCTTACGTAGCTTCCGGTCTGCCATTTTCATAGGCAGACCCCAGATTCCCATTAAAGTAAAAAAGTGTCATCCTCTGGGCACGAGGCCTGCAGCAGAAAGCGCTCATGAATCAACATATTAATAATGCACATGTATTAAAACAAGAAAAAACATTATTGAGATTTGCTTTAGCATGGTACTAACAAATAAAAATTAAACAAGCATAAAGAGCATAGCATGATTCAATTCTACTAAGAAGTGCACCTTGCCCAAAGTTTGGCTTTAAAGGAGTTCCCATCAGGCCGTTTCCAAGCAGGAAGAACAAGATCTTTGCTTGGGTCAAAACAGGGATGGTTGCCTCTTCTATCAATGGAAATGTCATCCCAGTTGTCAGCCCAGTAGGCAGTGGTTGAATGATTATGCTTCGAATTAGTGTTCCCCCAGTGAACCAACATCATGCTGTTCCATATCTCCTTGGGGGCATAGCAAGCACCTTCATCCCATGAGAAACTCTGGCATCAGATATATAAAAGACATCATAATCAGCCATCGTTAACATAAGCATACCAATAAGAGTTCAAAATCTAGTACCTCGCATTTTTTTCAAATATAAAAGTAGAAGCTCTTATGTGCACCATACCCAAATATGATCTTTTCCAGATGAACGTTCCCAATAAGGATAATTGTGTACGATATGATCATATGCCCTTTTATAGAAATCCAAAGTGAAGGAGCTCCTAATGCCCCTATAATCCTGAGAAAAAACGTACAAATGTTAAAGAAAATATGGATAAAAGAGCAAAAAACCACAATGGTTTTTTGAAAGTGAAAAATTGCAGGAGCATTCTAGTCACGTCCACAAATTCCACTTCATTAGTTCATTGAACACTGGTAACATAAAGCTTTTGAGTACAAAGGTCAAATGATCAAAAGTGAACAAGAAATAATATCAACAGGCAAAACGCATGGATAGAAAGTTGATATGCAGAGCACCAGGATTGGCAGAAGTCACCTATATGCTTGTTATTTACACTTCAGTAAATTCAAGTTTCACAATCCTTAACACTTGGCTAACCTAAAAGATAGTAGCTTCATAATTATTTAAATCGCAATTCAAATCTTAGAATCTAACGATTTTACTACTCATGTATGGCCATACGATCATATTTCTGTTAACTAGCAAAAACCTCTTTAACTTTAAAAATGCCTAAAGTTATAGATAAATATATATTGTCAATTATTGGCTGCTTAGTGGGTAAACAACTATTTTCTACCAATAATTAGGTTTTTAAATTATAATATAAACACATTCAATGAAATTTGAGTATGACGTCTTGGTTATGCGTGTTCGATTCTAGAAATCCTTTTCTGATTCAAATAGAATCACAGTTTTGATAACCTTATCTCTCTAGTAGCCCAGTTAGATGAATAATGTGAAAAAAAATGTTTTTCTCAACTTATACTCCTGCCAAACCTAGTAATCAATTATCATTAATCCCTTCAATTGCAGAATTTATCAAATAACTCTGAAGTTCCAAAATATTTTGGTTTTCAAAGTAGTTGGAATAAAAACCTGAAAAATTCTTACAATTGAAAAAAAAATGACCACTTTTGAAAAAATTTAATATAAGGCAAGAAATCCCAAATGTCTAAAGATTTTAAAATCCTACCAACAAAAAAAACTAAGGAAATTTAGAAATCAGCTAAATTCCAAATCTTGTGAATTTCCTAAGCTTTTCCAAACTGCTAATTTTTTAAATAGGAAAATATTGAAAATACCTGCTAAATAAGATGAGATAATACCGCAAGTCAAAGAGTCGCCATAAAATGCAATTATACTCATTCTGGCATTCTAGATCCACATATGAAGAACACAATAAAAAACACTCAATTTTTTTTTAAATTGATACAGAAGAAGCAAATTCCTCGTGTCATTCAATGACATAATTTAGTGTTTGCCATGTCCCTCAAAAATCTAAACATAAGATATAACACATAACCTTAAATAGGATTTTAAAAAAATGGTACAGTCGAATTTTAAAAACTTGAGACACAGAAGGACGCACAGAAGAAGAAGGTTGACAATGGTGATAGCAAGAAAGATTAGCCACAGAAACTTGAGATACCAAAGTGGAAACACCAACAAGGTACAAAAGAATTTCCTAACCAGAGGTAGACAAAATGAAAATTAAGTTCCGCGCTTTATTGTAGAGAGAATAAGTCAAAACAATGAGCTGAATTTGATATTTTGCAATCAGAACTTAAAGAGACACATCATTAATCTATTGGAGACTTAATAAAAGTATCCAAAATAAAACTATTTTTGAAACTTGCGGTGAGTCATGTCTAAAGTGGAATGATAATCAGAGGTCAACAAGGTGGAATATTGGCATACCTCTGGTACAAAAATGGATAACTTCCATCTCATATCCATATATTACCCTAAGAAGCCACCAGGAAATGTCTTGCATCTAGAAGTTGCAAAAAGTGAGGGCCAAGATCATCACAACTAGACAAAGCAGAACATGAAGAACTAATGTTATTTAGTGGTAACCCATGCGTTGATTAAACAATCATAAAACTAACCTAAAATTCTGCCAACATTTACAGAACCTGAGAAATTAAGAAGATTTTGAATAAGAATTAAGTAGTGCATCTCTGTATACAGCTAATCCAACAGGGGAGCCTTTTTGGTTTGACATTCCAAGACAGATAGATAACCTTTACAAACAATAAAAACTTTCCAGAATCCACGGAAAATGAAATAATTTACTGAAAAATGGGCCAAGATGCACCATAATAAGTATGGTTTAGCATGTAGAGATGGAATGCAGAAAAGGATATTCTGTACTTAAGTATCGAATGCAGAAAATAATATTCTGTACTTAAGTAATAACAATAGACAGTTTAGATCAAAGTACATCAGCATGGTTTGATAAGATAAAACACGTGACTCTATGCAAAAGAATCATTGAGAGACTTCTTTTTGTGTGTGCAAGTTCTTCCTAGAGATCAGAGTCATCAGGCTGCCTGCATCATAACTACTCTGACTTATTAATCAGATGAATCTCACCAGATTTTGAAGGTTGTCGAGAGAAATTCTGGCTCAATGCTCAATGCTCAAACACAAAAACATTGGAAGACAACAGTAACAGGCTAATACTTGCTAAAGGCAAGCAAAGGCAATAATCTAACAGATAAAACAGATCCAAAGTTCACATGTGAATAAATAGACATTAAGGAAGAGTCACAATCACTGTAGTTAACATACCTGCAAATTAATGTGGGGAGCGTCATCCGAACGAGTAATGATACATGAATCAAGAATCGGCACATAGAAAAAATCTGCTTCTTCACCATTTAAAGTTCTATACGGACTAGCTAAAAAGCTTTCATAGATTGCCATCTGCAGGGAAAAATTGTATATATTAATATATAGCATCTATAATCATCAAAATAATGTATGGAAGAGTAAAACAAAATACCTGTGCACCATAAAGCTGTTCTGTCCACACAGTAGCATTCCCTTCACCATAGAGTCTGTTTACACACTCAAACTTGAAATGGCGTCCCTGTAAACAGCATAAAGCTTAAGAAAGTTTTCGTCAACAAGGTATAGCACAAAACACTGACCTCACCCACCTCAAGGAGAAGACTATTGAATTCTGGGGGCAAATCATAAACATATATCAGGGGCCTTTTCTTTGTAACTGAAGCGCCAAGACCCTTCATACTTTCTACAGCATGTGCATAGCTAGGCATATCAATCTTAGATGGACGTAGCCACTGAGGCCACTCTCTTAAGGATGAGAAAACTGAAGGGATACTACAATCAGCTCCGTACCAGCCTTCATGACACTGATAACAAAGCCAGATTTTAGAAGTTACCAAGTCAAGAAGCACTATGAACTTATGAAGCATGTAGCTACTTTCTATAAGGACTCATAAACAGTGAACCAGCTATATTCAGGAAGCCAGTACAGCAATTTTACACTGCAGACCTGCAGTAGGTACTGCTTATTCAGAGGAACTCAGAAGGAAAGATAAACAACAAAATTGATATTAGAGAATTCACAGGTGTGCGGTTTTGAGGAAGCAGCAAGAAACCCTTAAAATAGGAAATCATTATATTCTTTGGCCACTCCAGTGGCTTACAGAGGCAAACCTAAGATCTTCAATAGGGAATAGTCTCCTTCATATATGAATTTTCTTAGATGAACTGCTAAGCTGCACTGGATTCCTGATTTCTAGTTCACTCTCTAACAGTATTTCAGTCAAAGATTTCTACAGTCTTATTCTTCAATAAGTAAGAATATTTCTTTCAGTCCTTTGCTTGTTTATATCACTAACATACAGCCTTCCCCAGTATTGGAGTGGCAACAAGGATTCAAAATAGGCAATTGTCAATTATGGACACATTTACAAATCAAGGACTGTTTTAATTAGACAATGAATTCAATATACCTGACAAAATCCACCACGACAATAGCCAT
The DNA here is from genome assembly GCA_034703905.1 of Chenopodium berlandieri. NCBI lineage: Eukaryota > Viridiplantae > Streptophyta > Magnoliopsida > Caryophyllales > Amaranthaceae > Chenopodium > Chenopodium berlandieri. The sequence goes on from CM068281.1 coordinate 61,664,219, forward strand.
GGCTGGAACACTGATTAATGCAGGTGGATATAACTGGATATTCACAAAATTGCCCAATGCGACCATCATATTTACAATGACATTCCTCTTTAAATTTTGCCTTTCCAGCATATGCATCTTCTGGGTCCACATTACACCACCCTGCCACGCTACTATTTGTTGTGAATACATCCAAATCAGGTTTTCCCCAGTCAGTTGATGGAGGTGTAGCATTTGCACTAAAAAGATGAAATGATATGACTTAAACCATTTTCTCGGACTGGATAAGTAACACATCATATATAGTTTGTTTATGTTTGCTTACTTGATCTTAAATCCACAATGCTCAGCCACAGGACGATATGGATACTTTGTACCTTCTCCACAAAAGCACATAGCTCTTGTTGTATCACATTTACTCGGGCATATAGAGACGACCCATCGACCATAAGGTAGATCAGGAGTTACTGGATAGTTGCAAGCCAGATACAGTGTCTCTGAACATTGTTCACCTGTGCCATGAAAGACAATCATTATTGGTACGTATAAATAAATTGGGATATTCTCAATGGTAACCCCCTATTATTGCTACGCACCAATGGTAACCCTCTTTTTTTTGGATTATACAAAATGACACTACTTTTCTTTTTCTCCTAAATATGACATTAATGATGGTGTTTTAACATAAAATAGTCAATTAAAATTAACTATGGTTAGTTTTTTTTTAATAATTAATAATTATAAAAAAATGACACTTGTTGCAAGATCATTGGTAAAAAATTAAAACAAAAAACAAAAACAAAATTTCAAAAAATTCTCACTCAGCCCCACCCCTTTACAGTTGCCAAACCATCCGGCCACCTTTACGGCGGCCATCCGTTCCCCCACTCCAGGTGCTGCGCCAAATTCCCCCTCCCCCCGCGCTGGTACTGTAACCCACCCCAATCGCCACCCTCCTTCCCTAACCCAACCCTTCCTTTTCCGGTTCTTCTCCGCCGTTAAAAGCCCCAACCTCCACTCCCGGAACTCCCTTGAAACCCCTTCCCTACTCCCGAAAACACCCAATCGGCCCTCCCTGGTACCGTAGGTTGTTGCGTTGTGGTGTGATGTGGCCACCAAGCCCTCCCCGAAACCACCCAGCCAGCTCTCCATTTGAAATCGTCGTCACCATATTGCCGGAAATTAAACCTCCATGAAGGAGGCGAAATCTAGCGAGGTGAACCTCGAAATCGACGTCATCGCAAGCATGGATTGGGTGTCTGGAGGTTGAAGATGAGGTCGGAGTTGAGAATGCGGTGGTGTGTGATGAACGCCGGAGAATTGTTGGCAGAGGAAACGAGAGGGCTGGGGTTAGATAGGTTGTGTTGGTGGTTTTGGGGGTTGGGGAGGGCCGGATAGGTGGTTTCGGGGGTCGAAAAGGGGTGGTAGAGGACGACCGGCTATTTTCGGTGGTTAAGGGGGGTTGGCCGGCCATTTTCCGGCGAGATTGAGGGTTGGGGTTAGAGTTCCGGCAAGGTTAGGGGGTGGGGAAAGGGTGGTTGGAATATTGGGTTTTTTTTGTTTTAATAAATAAAATCTGTAAAATAAAAGGGGGCATTTTTGTCATTTTGCTATTTTGGCTAACCATGGTTTAATTTTATGTTAAAACACCATCATTAATGTCATCATTAGGAGAAAAAAGATAACTAAGGTCATTTCATATAATCCAAAAAAAGGGGGTTTACTGTTGGTGCGTAGCAATTGTAGGGGGTTACCATTGAGAATATCCCAAATAAATTTTGCTGCAAAAATCACCTGAAATTATATATACTGACCACATTGAGATTTTATGCTAGCTTAAGTAAATTTCATTAAGATGCAGTCAATCAACAAATCCTAGAATGGTACAAAGTGCACATTGTGACCTTTTAGGAAATAAATCACTAACCACTGTATCCATGAAAACATCGACACAGTCCAAGTTCATGATTGCAAACCCCTTGACCGCTGCAATCGCTTTTGCAGACCTTCCCACCAATAATCTGCAAATAAGATTAGTCAAAATAGCACCCACTTAGCACAACTATCATACACTATCTCACACCAAATATCTTGCATACAGATATGAATTGGACCGGAAACGAAACATGATACACTTGCATTGAAAATTAATACCATGACAATATACAATAGTCAACAATACTTTTAACTGACTAAATCTTCCAAATCAAGAAGTGTACTATTGTAAAGAATAATACCTCAGTGACATTTATTTCCTTAACAACCGAATCACAAACCGAAAGCCACTGCCCAACCTCGGCCTTCCAAGGAGCGCCACGGTAAACAACTGCCTTATGCAAATCAGCCGGAAATCGACAGGCCAAGTCGAGCCCCGATAGGAAGGCTCCAGCATTATGCTGAGTGTCTTTTTTGGTTGATACATTTGATGAAATACATGTAGTTTGAGCTTGTTTTATACTAAAATAATCTAGTGTAGGTTTATAAGGTAAACAAAAGAATTGAACTAGAAAGACTAACAATACCACTAACCCAACAACAGCAATAAGTGACCAAGAGCAATTCTTTTTTTGCATTATCAACATTTCCCAAAACACTAATTTCTCAATAAAATCTACAATATTCTTCTCATAATAACATAATTAACCAAATCTCTCTATCAGCAATCAAATTGTAAAACCATTTACTACGTATATTCAAATATTTTATTATTAAAAAAAAATGAAAATTAAGAATATACTCTTGGAAAATTTAAGTTTGATCAAATGGGTATCTCCAAATTCATCTTACTTACAGGAAAATAACATAAATTTCCAAAAAAAAAAATTTGAAGTTAATCACAATTAGAAAAACAGGAGTAAGCGCAAAAATAAAGAAATTTGAATAAAAAAAAAAAATTAGCAGGAGACTGACCTGAAGATCTGAAAATGGTTAACGGGTAGAATGTATATGAGGGTAAAATATGAAATTTTTAGAGGAATCTTATAAATTAAGAACAAAGCCAAATTTAATCAAGTTTTCTAAAAATGAATTAAATACTTCGTATGAGCTATTTGCACCTAACCCCAAAATTGTCCCCCCCAAAAAATCGTAATGATCTGAAGGTAGCAAAATGGTGTTTAATTTGAAGTGGGATGCTACTAGTGACTAGTATGTCCTCAGCTGCGAATCTGTGATGATCCGATGATTGATAATTGCAAATTTGTTTATTTTCTTGTAGAGTAGTTTTTTTCTATTTGGAATTTTGCCAATTGCGATTCTCTCACCAATGAATACATTTGGCAATCGATTCGTTTGGGTCAGGCCAAGCTCGGGTCGGGTATGGATTGGGTTATTTTGAGTTTTGGCTCAACGGATAATCAGGCAGAGTCGGGTATTTACTAGTCTATACTTCGGGTTGAGTTTGGGTCAAGTCATGTTCAGGTTGAGTCATTATAGGTCGGGTCATTTCGGATCGGGTTAATTTCAGTTCAAGTTTGGGTCAAGTCAAATTTGGGTCGAATCATTTTCGAATCGTTCCAGGACTTGGACAAGATGAGATCGAGTACCGTAGCTTTTTTTTTTTTGTGGAAATGTAATTATTAGCGTTAACATTTGAAAGAAATATGCCTTGAATCTGATTTTAAGTATTGGAGTAGTGAGCTATTACTCGCGAAGTAGCTTAGTACGTCGCAAGCAAGTTGAAGGTTGCGACAAATTTGAAGCTATAGCTCCTAGCTTAGGTGAGTAGAGCTCACTAAAGACAAGATTGCGGCGAGGCCGAGCTAGAGCTCGCTCGATAACGAGTGAGAGCTCCATCGTGCAGAAGAGTGAAACAATTTTGGAAGTTGTGCCTTACAGGTTGCGCGCACCTCTCAAAGTCGAGCACGTCATTTAGCACTAAGGTGGTCAGCGTGTTTTTCGCATTTTTTTGTGATCGTATACCGAAGTATTATATATATTACCTAGTGTTTTATGTAGTACGGTTCACGGATCCAACCATTCAAAAATCTAAGAGTCTCATGTGTATTCCTCATATGTGAGTTTTGAGAAAGGTAACATTATTAGAAATCCGAGAGACAATCAACCTATTACCAGTGACTGGTCTTAATCTGTTATGAATTTTTAATCTGGTTTTTCTCAAGATCAATAAAATTGTAATTTCCCGTATTTTTAAATATTTTATAAATAAAATTTTATTTTATTTATAATATTTATTTGTATTTTTCCAGAATTTAATTTTCAAATTATTAATTTAGGTCAAAAATTATTTTAGGCTAAATTATTTTATGAACATATATCATACAATCCATTATTATAAAAACAAAGTCTAACCCATTTGTTTATTTAATTGGCCCATTATTTTCATGAGGCCCAATTCTACCCTACAATTCTCTCCTATAAATACCCATGAATCCCCAAATTTTCCCCCACACAAAAAGGTTAGTCTTATTTTCTTCCTCCTTTATTTCTTATTATTTTCATAAAGCTTATGTAATTGATTTTTGGGTTTTGGTTTTTATTGCTCGAAATTAGTTTTTAGTATCAAAATCACGTTTTGATGTTTTAAACTAATAATTTCAGATTATAATTGTTGTTTTAATTTTCAGATTTTGTAATTTAAACCTAGGGTTTTAATTTAGTTAAATTGGGATTTTAGGGTTCTAATGATCAATTAATTTGGGGCTTTTGTTCCTATTGAATTTCTAATGATTAATTAAGCATAAAAACAAATTTTCAGTTTTCCATAATCAACTTATGATCTCCATTCTTAATTTGTTTTTAATCACGTTTAGATACTAACTCGTCCGATTTTTACAAAACAATAGTGTTTTTCGTGTGTAAATGACGTTTTAATCAAAATTCACTACCTTTGGTAATGTGCACCACCCTCTCGTGGCCAAATTCAGCCTATAAATATGGTTTTCGGGCAGTTTTGATTTTTATCGAAGGTTTAATGTTTAAAAAAAATTTTCAGATTTTTATAAAGCTCTAACTTGCTATAATTTTATGAATAAGTATGTATCTTAATGTTTTTATGTAGGAAATTTTAAGAATAATATATAAGCTTTTAATTCTAGCAAAAATGAAGGTTTTAAAGTGTTGTTTAATTGAATTTGAAGGTTAAATTGAGTTTTTATGAAACTAATTGAATTCTAATTATATATTTCAAGTTTAGATTGTTGTATTCATACATTCTACTCTTAAATTAAATTTTCAGATCTTTAATCTTGGTTTAAAAGGTTTTAAATCATGGTTTTATGATGGATTTTTAGGTTTTTAACATACTAACCTACTATATAATGATTATTTCAAGTAGAGATGTTTATGAGGTTGTTTTATATTCTTAAACTAAATTTCCAGATTATAATCCTTACTTTAAAGTTGCTGGAATTTTATGTTATAAGCTATACTTTCATGATTTTAACATATAAAACTTATAGTTGAACTATTGAATTATTAACTTTGACTATTGTGAGTAATTTAAAAGCATTATTTTAATGGTTTAAGGGATTTTAAAGTAAGTTAGTATTGCTATAAATTATATTGCTTGGGTATTGATTGAATTATTATTGTTTGGTTTAGGAGAGGACTTTGTAGAAGGCGATTTCTAGTTCCTAGAGTGGCCAACCAACTCGTTTACTCAAGGTACGTACAAAGATATGAAAACCTTGACTTTAGGAGCATGTTTAAGGACTTGGAAAATTTAGAATCATGTTAGGAAATTTGTAGATTGGATGAAATTGTTTGGTAGTGAGTTTGATTGATGATTAATGTGATGATTGGTTTGATTCATGTATGAGAAATGCGTAATGATTTTTCTTGTAAGTGTTATTTATGCAATAACTTGCAAGATGGTATTAGAGACAAAGGTACATGAATATATGGAATGAATTATTTCATTACTCGTTCATAATTAATGAAATGGAATGAGTAAAGGGAGATTTAAAGTCTTATAAGACGAGGTTGAGGATTGAGGTGCCCTATGCACTTAAGGTGTTTATACACCGAGATAGTTAAAGGATTTAATAATAAATATTGTTTGTCACTAATAAATCAAGAATTGAATTAGAAATTTGAATTGTTGAATGATTGATGTATGATTGGGTGCCATTGGATGTTTATTAATGTTTCCGAAAGGAGGCATAGGGTTTTTCTTTTATTGATGTTCCGAATTGGAGCATGGGGAGACAACCTGGTCTATTGCTTAATCCAACCAATGAATGAAATGAATTATTGTTAGTAATTAGTGAAGTCTTAGTAATGTTAACAGTTGAGGCGTGTGTGTTTGAGTCAATAATTAGATTGTGTGTGCTGATTGATTTTTTAGTAACATGTTAGGGATTCTTTGTTATATTACGTAGCTTGTATGTACTCAGCGTTGTTGATTGCGTGCTTTTGTATGTCTTTTTCTTGGTCATGGCCTTCGCCCTTCAATGACCCTGTAATGATCCAATTTTTACACTTGTAATATTGGGAAGCAGACTAATCACAGGTTTTTACACAATTAGAACTTGCATCAATGTGGTGGGATTTTGAGTGGAGTGTTGGATATTTTCACATTTTATTTTATTTCATAAGTTTGGATTTAATTTACTAGTTGATTTATTTACTACTTTTATTGAATTTTGAATAAGGGCCTTAATGGTTCCAACTTGTAAGACTAAATTTGGTTTTGAATTTTGGTTTTGAAACTTATTGATAACTGAGTTAGTTTTCCGCTGCTAAATTCTGAACTAGCCTTAACGTTTGAACACGTGGCGGTAACACGTCAGTAATTCTCTTGCAAATTGTTAAAGGTATTTACACGTTTTTAAAGAGAGAATTATTGGGGTGTTACAAAAATTATGGGATTTTTCATTTGGTACCATTGTAGTTTTGGTTTTTCCATTTGGTACCTAATTTTTATTTTTATTCCACATTATACCATTGTTATTTTGATTTATTCTTTAATATAGCATCCCGTTAAATAAAACATGAATTTTGTGCGATTGTAGTCCTTATCTTCTAATTTTAACTGCAAATTTTGATCCTTTTAGGACATAATGACCCCAAAACTTTAGCCGAACAATTTTTTTTGCGCGAAAAAAGTCGAAATATACAAATCGAGACATTTTTTTTGCTCATAAATCGAGACAATTGTAAGCAGGTTTTTTTTTTTTTTTTTTTTTTTTTTTTTTGCTAATTTCAACCTTAAACTTGAACCTTAAGGCCACTAAGGGCTAAAACATCCGATTAAAACCTTAACCGATTAATTTTTTGACACCCAATTCGAAGATTTCATATTATATTTGACAGAATGCTACAATAGAGAATAGATTGAAAGTATAGTTGTACCATTAGAATAAAACTAAAAATTGGGTACCAGATGGAAAAGCCCAAAATACAATGGTACCAAATGAAAAATCTTTAAAATTATTAACCTTGTTTGCTTGTGGGTTGTTGGTGAACCACGTTATATATGCGTGAGTTTTTCTTGTTAATTTTACTCTCAATGTTTGTTCTTTTTGCATTGCTATCATCATTATTTCAACAATATTGTTATTATAAATGTTATAAATTCTTTAAATAAGTTATTGCAGTTATAAAATTATAATCTAAAATATTAATATTAACCATTTAATAGCTAGTATAAGTTATGAGCTACTGATATCATATATTAAAGAATTGAGATTAGATATTATATTTATATAGTTGTATAAGTTACTAAACTTTTTTTTTTATCAATTATTGATATTTTGACAACATGTATAAAAATTTCTCCAAAACTATTTTCTCTCTCCTTTGCTTTTTCGCCACCATAACACACCACACCAATAGCTTCTACATTTTACTTTGATTTTCTAGGGTTTCAATCTTCCAAAAGTTTCAAAATTGTCAACTATGGAGATTTTGATTGGACTTGTCAACAAAATTCAATGAGCTTGTACTATTCTCGACGACCATGGGTGGTGGTGACTCATCTTTCTCTTTTTTGTGGGAAGCTCTTCTTTCTGTTGTCGTTGTTGTTGATAATGTATTTCTTCAATTTTCTCTCTCCTCTTTTAAACTTCAATTTCATGAGTTTTTGCAACTGAATTTGATCTTTGATTGTTGAATTTTGTGTGCTTATTTTTATTCTTTTAGAGTTATTGCATCGAAGATGAAGAAAACCTGAAAGGGAGAATTGGAGGAGAGAGAAGAAAGGGGATGAAGAGTTATGGTAGAAAAGCGAAAGGAGTTGAGATTGGAGAAAATACAAGGTTATAACCTTGATAAATAATTCATGTTTCTTAAGGGGTATTTATGTAATTGACATTTAAAGTTCGCTAACTGGCGTTAGTACCTTACTTTCCCTCACTCCTCCTGATTTTCTCTCTCATCCTTCAACCTTCAATTTCAATGGCGGAAAGTATGCCACTTCACTACGACATCGAACAAGATGAAAACAATGGGGGAAGGAAAGCTTACCTACCCTTAAACCGTGCCCTTTATATCTCATATTGTTATTTGGTTTGCTGCAAAAAATGGTAGTGCTAAGCCGAAATCAATGGAGGAAGGAAAGCGCACCTACCCTCTAAGGTTAACCATGTCCTTTATTTTTCCCCTTGTCATTTGTGTTTTTGTTTGAAAAATGGTTAACAAGGGGGTGTGGATTGGAGGAAGAAGATAAAGGTGGGTGGGAGGAAGAAAAAAAATGAGCAAGAGGAAGAAGAAGGTGAACCAGAAGGAGAAGAAGGTGGGGAAAAAGAAGAAGAACAAGTTGGTGGGAGGAAGAAGATGATGTATGAGAGTTAAATACATTAACACCAAAACTTTTGTCCACCTTGTCACAATGGTCCACAAGCACTAATAATGTTTTATTTTTAATCAACAAGCACAAATTTTAATGCAACTTATTTACCAAAATGCCATTTGATAAACGAAATTTGTTTACCTCTGTGATAATCTAAGTCTTGCTTGTTGAGATTGTTTAGTAATATACGAAGTATTTGTATTAATAAGGAAGAGTCATGGGAGATACGTTTTTGTTGTTATAGTGAGTCTAGTCTTATATAATACCTTTTCTACTTCATCTTCTTTGACCATTTTTGTAGATTATATGCGATGGAAAACATATTCTCGTGAAATTTTATCAGAGTTATCTTTATAAATTTTACTTTGTATTTATCTAATCCAACTATATGACAATATTGCCGTCCTTTTATTAAGGGGAATTGAGGGAGTAAGGAGAGTTGGTGACCATCCATCCACCGTATTGTCATTTACAATTTCTGTTAGTAAGAACAATAAAGGAAAGAGTTACACCTTACACCTTTCCAAGTTCATTAAATTTTGGCAACCATATCATACCGTACCATACCAGTTTTTTATCACGCTCAATCAATCACATTATTATCATCATTATTTACTCGCAAACTACCCAGAAAATTCTCTCTCCTCCTCAAATCGCATTGCTCTTCTTCTTCGTCTCTTTGCAAGTTTCTCACTCTCAATTTCCCTCTCCTCTTTTTCTCTCTTCTGCGCGCAAATCTACTGAGTATTGGCGGTTTTCTTCGAACAAGGTCCGCCAATGGCGATTCCAGCTGTGGCTGTGATGGTACCTATGGGCCTACTCTTCTTCATTTCTGGCTTCATCGTTAATGTTATTCAGGTACTTCATTTTCTCGATCTATCGGTTTCATTTTTAAATTTTTTTTTCCAATTTTTTCTGTATTTTTGGTGAAATTTTCGACGTACGTTTTTTGTTTTTTCATTTTGTTTTAGCTCAGTTACTACTTTGCGCTGCTACAGTGCTACTGTTGCAATTTGTTGTGTTTTTTTGGTTAATTTTTGTTTTGAGGTAGTTTGATTTTTGAATTTTTAGGTTTTTGGAGTTGAGCTTTGGAATAATCGCCTATTTTGGATAAGTGAAATTTGAAGAATTTGAGTTTCTGCTTTAATTTAGGGTTTATGTAATCTTATGAGGTTTTAAATTAGTTGTAATTTCTATTGATTTGTATAAATAAGGAAAATTAATTGTTTAATGGTTTGTTTAATTAAATTGGGGTTTGAGATGTGAGTATATGATTTAAAGATCTATTTATAAGTTATTTTAATCTTCATTGGATGAAAATGTTACCGTTTAATCAATACGATGGTTGTTACAAATTTTCTCAAGAAATTTGCGTAGTTTTATAGCATTATTAGAAATATCCGGTACATTAGCAAGGGTATGATCTATTTTATGTTAATCAGTAGTAAATATATCGATAGTGTGGCAGCGGATTATTTCCGGAACAATGGATTCTATATAAGTGTTCTGTTTTCTTTCAGGCAACTTGCTTTATTTTTGTGCGGCCACTGTCAAAGAACACATACAGAAGGATCAACAGATTTGTTGCGGAATTGTTGTGGCTTGAGCTTGTGTGGATCGTCGATTGGTGGGCTGGGGTTCAGGTGATTCTTATGATGATATGATCTCTTGCACTTGCTAAAAATGTATTGATAGTTAACGGCTTTAGCTTGTGTGGTCATCTCTTCTCTTTGTTGATAGAAAACTGATGCTTCCTACTGTAGTAGGTTAGTAAACGAACCAGTGAAAGACACTCAGATCTCAGCCTATTTGATTCTTCAGTGTTATACATGTTCAGCTAAAAATATTTATATATGGTAGAATATATAAATTGATTGAATCATATGTCTATACATAACAATATTTTGTGCTAAATGTTCTTCTGAGAATAATCAGAATTGAAAGTGGCTAGAGTTGAAGGTGTTTGAATTTGGAAAAACACAACCTGGTCTTCTCAATGAGCATGTAAGAATGACCATTTTTGTAGGTAAAGTGTTGAACTAGTCAGTTATTCAGTCATATTTGCGTGTATATGTTGGAGGAGCAAAGTGCCTTTTTATTTTTTTGTGAAGCTAAATGTAGGAATAACAATTTTTCTTAGGTCAGCGCCTCAGTGGTATTGTTTAGGCAAGTCCTTATTTCTCAACATAACTAGTAAGACATACTCCCTCTGTTCCCTTATTTTTCCCCCTTCCCCCTTTTTTTTTTTTTATTTATTTATTTTTTACTTTATTAAGAGCTAGTTGAAAGGAAAAGAAAGGGTAGGAACTATTTACTTTTATTAACAAAGTTGAAAGGAGAGAGAACAGGTCTAATCAAAAGACGAACTCACCATCTTCAAATCTTCCAACCTACATCCATCACCACCATTAAAAAAAAGCCTTTTTTCTTCTGCCCACCTTCAAACTTCAGCAACCATCGTCACCCATCCCACCATGAAAACCAAAGCCACAAGCAAATATTACTTTCCGGTTATTATAGGTATCACAACCACAATTTGTAATTTTTTTTTTTTTTTAATAGATCTAGAAATGTTGGTGTTGAGGGGGATGGTAGGACAAATTTTGGTGAACGAAAGAGAGAAATTTGAGTGAAGGACAGAAAGCGACAACAACAGAGAGAGTGAAACACAACAGTGGTGGTGAGGAGAGAGAAAGTGTGATGGCGGTGATGGTGTAGAGAGAGAAAGTGGTGGTGGTGGTGGATGGGTCTGTGGCTTAATTTTCTTTTTCTTTTTTTTTTTTTTTATTTTTAAAAAGAGGGTGGTGGATACGATGAGGCATGAGGGTGATGGTGGTGAATTTGGCGGGCTGATGGGTGGTGATGGTGAATCTGGTGGGCTGGTGGGGGTAGTAAATCTGGTGGGCAGGGAGGGGTGGTGAATTTGGTGTTCCGGTGGGGTTGGAGGTAGGGGTGGTGGAGACGGTGGGAGTGGATGTTTTGAACCAGGTAGCTGTGAGGGGTGGAGAGAGAATAGGTTAGAGTTTTAATGATGGTGAGGTGTTTAAATTAGAGTGAGTAATTCAATAATAAAACATATTAAATCTCACTTATGTAGTGGGGACCATGACCTAAGATAGAATGGAGCAATCTATAAGGGACGAACCAAAATGGCATATGGGGCAAACAACTAGGGACAGAGGGAGTAGTACTCTATGATGTGAAGATTTTATGGATGAGTGCAGAGTTGGTCATTTTAAACAGAAGTAGTGTGTGTGTTAATGCTATTAATGGCAAGGAGCTGGAGCTGGAGTGCTGGACAGTACTACAAATTTGAGATGTGGGGAATTGGGTTGTGGAGATTGGAGAAGATGTGGCAGTTACATAAGATATGTCAATATTCAACAGAGAGATCGTAGATAGGTGTTCTTGACAGTATGTTTCATGTTGACATGATGCTGATTGATATTGATGCAGATAGCTATGATTTATGTCCAAGTGGTTAGGAAATTTATGGTTGAATTTTCTTCTGGTTGTTAGCTGTTAATTAATACGAGGTGAAAAGGACAAATTGCCTTTCTAGATATATATTTTTTTTAACAACATTGAATACTTGAATTTGAAAATTGTAGTGAGAGTTCAGAGCCGAAGTTTTACTTTCTTAGGCTCTGTTGTGTTCAACTGTGTAGAAACAAGAACCAGCAAATATCGATTCATTTTGAAATTTACTCAAGTTTTCATGTAAATTTGAATAAATCTCTTATACTTAATGTAAATTATGTTGTGTAACCTCTGTTATCCCATCTAACCAAATCTGTTCTTCTAAACATACAATAACATGCTTAAAACGTTGCTTCTGTCAAACTTTATGTGCAACAATCCACTAGTCGCAGAGGAAAAAGGGGAAGAGGGGGGGGGGGGTTTGACTCTTGTTTACTAGTATAATCATTACTATAGAGTATAATCTGTTCAGTTTACACAATTTCACATATATTATCATTACTATATGATATAATCTATTCAGTTGGACACACCTTGATATACTAATAAGGAGTAAGAAGTTGCTCCCGATTGTTCCATACAAAATTTCTCATGAAATAGTGAAAGAAAGTGAGAGGTTGGAGAGATGTGAAGTAGGAAATTTTACATGACAGAAAATGACTCATGTTATTAATTTGAGAATAATCTAACGGGATCCTATATGACAACGTTTATATCTGTTATGTAAATAAAAATGTTATGGTCCATTGAAAGGTTATTTAGTCCTATATTGGTTACATGGGAGTTGATATTGGGTTTATATAGGACTATGGGCTTTCGTCCCCTTGGCTAGCTTTTGGGGATGATTATCTTGTGTTCTACAATAATGGTATCATAGCCGACCACCATTACTTTGCATCCATGTGCGACTGATGTAAGTCACTCTGGTGCTTCTCTGATGCTAGGAACCCTCTCTTATACCTTCTTTCTTCTGAGTAGCGCAAAGCCTTACTGTAAAGAGGGGTGTTATGCTATGGTCCATTGCAAGGTTATGAGACTCAAGTCCCACACCAGTCATATCGCGGAGGGAGGGGGTGACAGGGCACAGGGTTTACATAGGACTGTGGGCTCTCCTCTTGAGCTAGTTTTTGGGGATGGTTATTCTGTGATCCCAAAACATCAGGTCAAATTTTACTAGATAGATTCTGACCACACCAGATCATATGAACTTTAGATCAATATGTTATGGACTGACTTAGGATTTTCTAATTTAAGGACTAATTAAGATATAAAAGCTTGATAATTTAGATTAATAATGGCAGAATTTGTATACAAAGGATAGATTAATAGCTTAAGGCTATCACTCTCTTGATAACTTTAGGTTATCACTCTCCTAGTAACTTGAGGTTACTACTCTCAACATTTTTCCTCACCATTCCCCCCCTCGCTAATGCATACACTATCCCTTATTTATACTAAGGCTTAGTTAGGAATAAGGGCTACTAACCTAAAAGTACTAAAATTCCCAAACTACCCTTGTTAATGTTAGTCTATTACATTACCGGCCCCCTAAACTTCCACCTTGTCCTCAAGGTGGATAATAATCGGCACTTGATTCTCGGCGACAACAATGATCTGTCAAGGTTGATGAAGGATGTGAAATTTGGCTTGAATGTATAAGGTTATAAGAGTTGGGTTTCATAGCTGATGTTGGATGGATAGGCCTAGAGTTAACAAGCCCAAAACATGAAGGGTAAGTGGGCCCAATAATTTGCATTGCTTCATCAAATTGAATTGGGTTAGCCTGTAGCTCTTTTCTTTCCATATATGCACGTAGCACTAGCTGCCCATTGACCAATTTGCCCTTACTAACCCCATCTTGTATAATTGGCTTCCTCCCCAAGGCATTGAAAATTTCAGTCAACCCTCTGCCAAAAGCATTTCTGCCAAAAGCTGCTCTTTTTGCATACTTCAAGAGGCCACCAATCACCCATTCCTCTTGAATCCTTTCTCTTGCTCCACTTCCGGTCAAACCCCCACCGCCGGTAAAACCACCCGCGAAATCTCCACGTTTTTGCTGCGTGTAGCCACCATGACCAACACCGCATCTGCCATGGAAGTTCCTGCGCCATTCCCCACCTTTTTCTCCGGCGAGCCACCCATGTCCACCACCACACCAGCCACACAGACCTCCACCAGATTTTTCGCCTCCACTGTGACCCCCCTCAAATTCGTTGCAAACACCACCAGTAAGACCACGGAACCCACCAAATATCCACCACTCATTCATCCCACCACCTGCAAAGTACCCCAGTCCACTTTCTAACAAGCCACCTCCGACCAAGAGACCACCACCAGTAAACCCATCGGAAAAATCGCCACTCTTTACCCTTTCTTTACCTTGCGGCTCATTGTTCAAATTCGTATGGCCACCAGCAATCCCTTGTTCACACGCCCGACACCAACATCCCGGGCCACTACCTGACCCACTTGCGGCTGACCCGCCTTTCACGAAGTCAGCTCCGTCTCTGTTCAGGCCACCACTAGCGGCGGTCTCACCATCACTCTCAGCTTTTCCGGTTAACGCTCCTGAACCACCGCCAGATTCACTACTATTGGCGCCACCCTTCTCAAAAAATCCTCCTATTCCATTGCCTACAAACACCTCAACTTCAGCACTTTGCACGGTACTAAAATCCACCCAAACTGCACGAGCTTCGCCGCCAAATTCGCTGTTGACTCCACCCGTACCTCCACCGGAAAACCCATCACCGAAATCACCAATCCTTCCACCAGATATATGTTTTCCCGCAAAGCTCTCAAATCCGCAACCCAATTCGCCGTCAAAGTTTCCTGAACAACCATGTCTCCCATCCCGGCCTGCCTCGCATACAACTCCAGTTGGGTTGAGTGTGAAACCCTCTGGTAAAGTGCTCACCCCACTGCCAGATCCACACGCCACCGGGTCTTGCACTTCTTGACTCTTCAGGTGTACTACCTCGCTGCTGAACCAGGGACCACAACAATAATCAGATTGTGTCGTCGTTGAACGGAACTGGCGGACCAATTGAACCTTCAATATCTGCCACCCATTGAATGGTAGCCACCTGTGTTCACATTCGAACCACTGTAACGCTTCGCCGCAAAGCCCGATGATGGCAACCTTGAGCTTCTCCTTTTCATTCAACTGGAAAAAATGAAAGTAATCCTCCATTTGGAAGATCCAGTCATCTGAGTTTCTTCCATTAAATTCGTGAATTTGAAGCTCCTGCCGGATTCTCTTCTCCTCCTCGGGATCTGAAATTCCTTGCTCCCTTTTAAGGGAAATGTATTTAAATTCCTCATGAATCCATTTCTTCATGAGTCGTTCGCCATCTGTTCCCGCAAACTGCATTTTTTTTTTTTTTTTTTTTTAAATGCGGTGGTACGGACTGGTGGTTCCAGTCAACGGCAGCCCACAAGACCGCCTGCTCTGATACCAATTTGTTATGGACTGACTTAGGATTTTCTAATTTAAGGACTAATTAAGATATAAAAGCTTGATAATTTAGATTAATAATGGCAGAATTTGTATACAAAGGATAGATTAATAGCTTAAGGCTATCACTCTCTTGATAACTTTAGGTTATCACTCTCCTAGTAACTTGAGGTTACTACTCTCAACATTTTTCCTCACCATTCCCCCCCTCGCTAATGCATACACTATCCCTTATTTATACTAAGGCTTAGTTAGGAATAAGGGCTACTAACCTAAAAGTACTAAAATTCCCAAACTACCCTTGTTAATGTTAGTCTATTACACAATACCTGAAAAGACCTCAACCTTGGCTCAGCAAAAGTAAGTCCGATTCACCTACGGTTTGCAAATATAAATTCACTTTTATTATATTCAAGTTACTTCCTACAATAATAAACTATATATTCAGAAACTTACTGATATTTATATTTGCTTGGCCTCCTGTTACATTGTTTCTTAGACAGGAAACCTTGATTTTATGGGATTTCTGCTACTTTGTTTTCTTAAGTAATTCAGCATCGTACTATATGGCTATGCGCAAAGCATTGATTGCTATGATATCTGATAGTGATTAAAATTTAATTTATCGGCTTCTGTTATGCAGATCAAAGTTTTCACAGATCCTGCGACATTTCAGCAAATGGGTATGTGCGAAATCATTTAGAACTCTTGTTTACTTATTATTAAGACAATTAAATTATTATTTGTGTTATGAGGATTCATATGAGAATCACTGTTAGGAATAAGATTCATTGTTGGAACATAAATATTTTCTCTGTTTACCATTGAACATTTCATGGGTGGTCAATTTTAGTTCCTTGAAATTCATCTCAGTCTTCAAAAAGTTTTAAGCTGTCAATTGGTTTGTGACTCTTCAACCTTTGTCTGAATTGACCATAACCTAGTATTCAATAAAGCCATTACTCTACTTATCCAAGTGCAAAGAATCAACAAAAGATTCGAATGCTCATCACCCATGCTAGAAAGAAGGGGAAGAACAATATGGTGATTGGTAAATAGAATTATGGACACCTAAGAGTTTGTTACTGGAATGTAAAAGGCAGCAAAGGGGATTTTCCATGAGTTTGTTATACAGGAGTAGATAACTATAATGAGGGAAATTATGTTATAAGCAACTTTAGCAGGTTATGAACGAGTACACAGATAACCCTAGAAGAAATGACAGTAGAGGTGAAGTCAAACAGCAGTTGGACGAAAGCTCAATAATTTCAAGTGCACCTTTTGTGCTCAAGTTGGCTATACCTCCAGAACCTCTTTTGCAGCCATAATTGATCACTTCTTTTATGATTCTATAGTTCTTTGCAAAAATTTAGGGCAGGCCAAACTTGAATTTATGATAATTTTGACGTCATGTGTAGATGAACCATAGGTTTAAAATTTTCAAGAATCCAGAATGTCACTAAAAGTGAGACCCTGAAGGAAAGTATATCTGGACAGGAATTCATCAACTATATCTTCAGGTTCATATATTAGGACGCCTAGAGTTGGCAACTGACCTGACTACACGACTGAACACGAGAGTCTTAGATGACAAAGTTACCAAGTGTAAAATTAAACTTTAAGAACCCATACAGCTAAATCTAATACTCCTTTTGTTCCATAAAAAAATCGCATTTCTCTTGTGCACTTAATTTTAGGAGAGTATTGGTGTTGGGGTTTTGTTTTGCATAAGTGAATTAAAAAGTAAGTTAGAGGGTTTGCTATATTTCAATTGAGGTGAGATAAAGTGGGTACCATAATGATTTAATGTAGTCGATAGAAGATGTAAAACATAAAGGAGGGGAAACAAATCAATTTTATGAGCAAAGCCAATTTAAGGGAGAATAGCAACTTTTTTGTGGGACTAGCATTTAGAGAGAATTGGGAAGTTTTTTGTAGGAAGGTGGGAGTACTTACTAATGATGGATTTTTGTTCCATTTTAAAATGTTCTACTGATGATGTTCCATCATTTGAGGGTGAAGCTCAATTTTGATGAGGGAAGAATGATAAAGTTATGTCTTATCTTGTTGTAAATATCCAAGTCCTAGCACTTTTTGGCAATGGTTCGTGTGCATGAGGGTTTAATGAATCCTTTATCTTCTTTTTCAGTGTTCATAATAGGTGTTAAGAAAATTGGCTTAAAATAATACCAACTATTAACAGTGTGTGCAAAATAATACGAACTCAACTATTTGTTATTAGCGGTACCACTTTTTTCTCTATATTTATTATTATTATTTAATTAATTTTATTTTTTATTTTCAAAATACATATTTTGTTAACAATTTTCTTTATAATCCAAATAAATAATGCCCCATCCCTTTGTTAGGCTTTTTCCCCACATTCACCAACCAAAATAATGTGGGGAAATTTTTGGATTTTTTAACAATTTTTGAAACTAATTATATCAAATAAATAATGCATTTAAATACCCTATTTACTATTGTGTGGTAGTAAAAATTACTACAAGCATTTTGAAAAAAATAAATTAAATACATATTGAATATTAAAAAAAAAATGCCTAACAAAGGGGTGGGGTATTATTTAAAACAGAAAATTAATAACAAAAATAATAATAATAAATATAAACGATACTTTTTTTTGCACATATAGTGCCTAAGTTGGTACCGTTAATAGCAAATAGTAAAGTTCGCATTATTTTGCACACACCGTTGATAGTTGGTATTATTTTAAGTCAATTTTCCAAGGTGTTATTAGACTAAGAGTGGGCGTCAGTATATACTCTATAATATATCTTGATATTAGTTATTTTATATATGAAATTATTGTATTCTCCCAGTCAAATTGTTAGCGTATCAGTAGTTTTTGAATGTTTTTTATTTTAGACTTGTGTAATGAGTAAACTGCTATTTTAATTAGGTATTTTTTGGCAATATCTCTAACTTTCTTAAGAGAACATTGGACTTTGAGAGATGGAGGGGTCGAAACTGTAAAGACCCCCCCCCCTCAACACGAATTTACTCAAAACAACTAGGACAAATGTGACGATATGGGTATGAGATTGGATACTTATGTTTGGGGTTTTGAACGTTTAGTAGGCTATTCTCATCAATTCGTTAAATGATATTAAGTTTTCTTTGATGTATATATATTGGAGTCTTTGTTTTTGTGCTTTGTTTTTGATATGAACAAATAATCAGACTCTTTCTGCTCACTTACTCATTTTCTGTATGCAATTTCACAGGAAAGGAGCATGCACTAGTAGTGTCAAACCATAAGAGTGACATCGATTGGCTGGTGGGATGGGTGTTAGCTCAGGCAAGTATTTCTAATGCTGAATTTCAAGCATATATTACTCCATAATTTAGATGTAGTCAACATAGACCTCCATATTAGGATTCTTACTCATGTTAATACTTCAATGTTATAATTTAGGACATAAGAGTTTAGTACATACTTTTTGCTCCTTAGCTGATCTTGCATACTTGTGACAGCGAGCAGGTTGCCTTGGTAGCACACTAGCTGTTATGAAGAAATCATCAAAGTTGCTTCCGGTATGTAATCAGACATGCATTACTTCTATGCTGTGAATGCTACAAGTCATAAAATAGTTGCTATTTTTTCCTTGTGTTAGGATATCATCTTGTCAGTATTATATGCAAGTTGATGCAAGTGAAAAACCAATAAGTTTGATGTGCATCATTCTGATAAATGCTTTTTTGTGTACACTTGTTGTATTGGCTTTTGCTGATTTGGTATATCACGTCATTATTGTTTGTTGATAAAGCGCGGGAGCAACATTTACTCTGCTTGCATTATCGGCATCTTTAAGCAGTATATTGTGCTAATATGATTTGTGTGTTGTGTTAGAATGTTACTCAGACTTTCAAGTTTTGGATATGTTGGGAGTGTCTTATATGAATTTGTTAAGCTTCTTGATTTGTGTTATTTTTGGTAGATTATATAAATGTAATGAAGCATATCCTTTTAATCATAGCTACTAGCCTACTATAGTTATCATGGCTATTATAGTAATTAGATAGATTGGTAAAACTGTTGAAGTAACAGATATGGACTGTATATCCCATTTCAACTGAAAATGCAGCCAGATGTTTGGAGGATTAAAAATTAGAAAAGCTGATTCAAGCTATTTTATGTACCTGCAGATAATTTTCCTAATCTGGCTTCTGGCATGACATTTGCTCAGTGTTATATTTGAGTCAATAGTTTCTCAACTAAAGTTTCCTTTGGACAGGGAGGGTGGAAGTGCACTTGCCAATTTGTTTCATGTTCTTTGTTTTTTTGGGCTCACATCAATTTCTATGACTACTGAAAAATAAATAATGCTATTATCTTGATTTAGAACTCTGTATCTGTATTCTCCCTATATATATATATCCTACTATATTTATACAGTTGGATACATCTTTATGTGGCTCTTGTTGTGATATCCTCTAAGTCTAACTTCAATTCAGATATCATTTATCGACCCACTTTGTAACTTTAATGTCCCATGTTTCTTTTTCGCTTTATTATATTCGATACTCCCTTTATAATGTCCAGCCCGTATTTTTGTTTGAACTCTATTAGAAATAATACAAATTTGGAAAGCCAATATCTTTTGATTTTTCTTTTAAGCACTCCATTTGTGACGATGGCACAAAACAGGTAAGTGGTAAGTCCTATTGCCTGTTGGATCGCAGTTTAAGGATTTCGAACAAAAGTTGACTTTTCTAGCAGATATTTCCAAATATTGTAGTTTTATGGGCTATCTAAATGATGTCTTTTGAGTTGACCAGATTCACACATGTGTCTGTGATTGTGAACACTTCTTTCCAATTCATGTCAAGTTGAAGATCATGCAATTCTTCTGACTCAAAAAGAATTTTACGAATGATCTTCAACTTAGACATGAATTGAAAAGAAGTGTTCACAGTTCAGACACGTGAATCTGGATAAACAAAAAAGACACCATTTAGATGGCCTATAGATAGTATAATATTGGGAAATATGTGCCAGAAAAGTCGACTTTTTGTTCTAAATCCTTAAATAACCAACAGGCAATAAGACTTACATGTTTTGTGCCACCGTCAGAAATGGAGTGCATTGGCTTTCCAAATTCAAAAAAAAAAAAAAAAAAAAAAGGGAAAAAGAAACATTGGGACATTAAATTTACAAGTGGGTTGATAAATTTATTATCTGAATTGAAGTTGTCTTGGAGGATATCGCAAAAAGCCAAAAAGCACCACATAAAGATGTATCCAACTGAACTTCTCTAACAAGCTTCATAATTTTTTCTCCTACATGCACTGATGCTAACAATGTCGGCTCATTCAATTCTTGTTCCTCCTAAAAAATTAAATTTCGCAAAAAATAAAATAAAATGGTAAGAACTACGAAGGGCTAGGGTGTATAGCAATCTTCTTAAATAACTACCCTGCTGGGTCAGCATTATTCACACCACCCCCTAGCGGCCAATTGTTGGGCTACGACAGCTAATTGCCTTCGTTGGTATGAACACTGCTAATTTTGTAAGCCTATCCACAACCCAGATGGTGTCATTAACATTCTTTGACTTAGGTAGACTAGTAACAAAGTCCATCGAGATACAATCCCATTTCCAGCTTGGGATTTCGAGTGATTTTACTTTCCCTTGATGTTTTTTATGTTCTTCTATGTATATATATTTACAATATTACATGTTTCATCGAATGATGTTTATACATTTCTGTATGCAGGTAATTGGTTGGTCTATGTGGTTCTCAGAGTATCTTTTCCTTGAGAGAAGCTGGGCCAAGGATGAAAGGACATTAAAGGTATTTTCATATAGTGTAGTCTGAATGAGTTTGCATGTACATTTTAAACTTATGCAAGCACACTTTTATCTCACTTGACTCTTGTGGGTTGTCTGCAGCTAGGTCTTCAACGGCTAAAGGACTATCCTTTGCCTTTCTGGCTGGCTCTTTTTGTTGAGGGCACTCGATTTACACAAGCTAAACTTCTGGCTGCTCAAGAATATGCAGCTTCGACTGGACTCCCAGTTCCTAGAAATGTCTTGATTCCACGTACAAAGGTTTAAGTTCATTGCTAGATCTATTATTAAGTGTTAATTTCAGTTCCATTCATGGTCCTGTAAAAGATACACTTGAACAAAATTTATAGACCACCACGGCACCACTCCCCTGTTAAATAAAAAGGACTAAAGGTACATACCAGTGCCGACACACATGCATTCATGGATGTGTATGATTAGGTGTATTTAGCAACTCAAATGATACTTAACAGTCTCCAAGGTTAACTTTTAGTGAGTTACTTCTATCATTAGGTCCCTAGAGTGCTGTGTATGTTTTCAGTGACTGGTTAGTGGTTGTTGTTATGACTACCCTGTTTAGTTTTAAAATATTTCCTTTCATCCCCGCTCGCTTTTGTAATCTTACTCCAAAGTTGGATGGGGTGAGGGGGGAGAAATTTTATGAGGAAAAAGAGTATACAGTTTGTTGCCTTATACATTGTTTTTGTGGTCTTGTGTCTTGCTCTCTTCTCTTGCAGGCATTAAGCTTCATAATCAAAGAGCCACCTTTGCTGATCATATTCTGTTGCTCTTCATGCAGGGATTTGTTACAGCAGTTAGTCATATGCGATCGTTTGTCCCAGCAATTTATGATGTGACAGTGGCCATCCCAAAAAGTTCACCTCCACCTACAATGCTGAGGCTATTCAAAGGACAGTCCTCTGTGGTAAGCAAAAGTACCTTCATTGCCAGGATTGGTTTTGCGAATATATCATGTATCTGCTCTGTTGATTATATGATGCATACCCTTGCATCTAGCTTTTCATTAGAATGTTCGTCAAATGGATGTTGAGCTTAAGTGTTGTTAGCTGGCAGAGACTAGGTTGTAGGTGTTTTGCATGCACATCAAGAAGTCGAGAGCCCTAGAACCTTGTTTTATCTCTGGCCATTTTATGTGGCACAGTTTGAGGCTCAGTTGCAGCTTGGAAGGCTTTAATTTAGGCTTGTTTGGTAGAAGTGGATGGAAAAGAAAGGAAGGGAAAGGAAATGAGTGAGTTTCCATGCTTGGTTTCCAAAATTTTATATTGAATTTTGTAGGAAAAGAAAGGAAGTGGAAAGAAGCTTATAAAGTTTCCTCTTTCCTATCCTTCTAGTATTGGGGGAATACTAAGATTTTCTTTCCCTTAAGATGTGAACCTAGTTTTCCCTTCCCTCCTTTCAATTTCTTTTACCAATAATCCAAACATTGAATCCTTTTTTTGCATTTATATCAAACCAGTGGAACTATAAGTACTTTCTTTTCCCTTGTTTTCCCATTACTTCCTTTCCTTCACTAAAAATAAATACCAGACAAGCTGTTTGTCACAAATGTTTATATTTGGTCAAGTGGAGTTGATAAAAAGAGTAAAATAGTGGCACCACATGTTTCTGATTAAAGTAAGGTAATGAGAATAGTGGGACCACATGTTTTTGATTGGAGAGTTAATTAATAAGACCATATGTCCTCAATGGAATAGAGCAGTTTTTGGGGACTTTTCAAAAAGGAAAATAGTGCACACTGTAAGAGAAGGGAGTATATATAATTGTTCTGCTCAATACATTGAACTTACTAAGCACCATAAGCTGTATGGTTTTTTGCTATGGCTTTGGGTTAGAGTGTTTGCTGAGTGGATTTCTTAGTTTATTATTGTCTTTGATTAACCCAGGTTCATGTGCATATCAAGCGGCATAATATGCAAGATCTGCCTAAAACAGATGATGCTGTTGCACAGTGGTGTAAAGATGCATTTGTGGCCAAGGTATGAAATGCTTGGCACTAATTATTCTACTTGTGTGTGCTGAACATTCTTGGCCTGGTATTACGCTTGTGTTACTTTTGTTGAAGAATTGAGTTGCCTCATTGGCTTAATTATTTGAACAGGATGCGTTGTTGGACAAACATAAAGCTGATGATACTTTTGGAGATCAACACCTTCAAGATAGTGGGCGACCATTGAAGTCTCTTGTGGTATGTAGTTAAAGTTTAAATGACCTTCCTCTGACTGTGGCTGCTGATTATTAAAAGTGGTGATGACTCCTTTCCTTTTACTGAATTTGCAGGTGGTTACTATTTGGGCAATTACCATTATTTTGGGATCAATAAAATTTCTACAGTGGTCATCTCTCCTGTCCACATGGAAAGGGATTGCCTTCTCAGCTGTAGGATTGGGAATTGTTACAATTCTCATGCAAATATTGATACAATTCAGTCAGTCAGAGCGTTCAACTCCAGCAAGGCAGCAAAGGTAGTCCCCGCAAAGGCAAAAACCACAGGAGACTCATCTTCTGACTCAAAACAAGATAAGCATCACTGAAAGAATAGCTTTGTTCATTCGATTATCTCTTATTATTTGATTTTTCTAAGACGCAAGTGATATATGGTAGTACATGTATCTTACCCATTCTTGCTTGGGTTCAGATCTGTTCATGGCTTCATGCTCTCATTAGTTCAATATTTATCTGTTCAAAATATGTATTCTACACTATATACTATAAATATTGTTATTTTTTACGGTCATCAATCATTTTTAGGATGATATGGTAGGTCCATGAAAAAAATTGGATACTGATTTTAGCACTTTAATTTGACGGCACTGGTTTAGTGCTCCTTATTCCCTTTACCCCTTTTGCCCCTTTGCCCCTTTGCTTTGTTTTGTAATACGGTACTATTTTTGGGTAAGAGCATATGAGGCCTGAAGGTGTCATGTACTCTATAATTCAATGATGGTTATACCTTTTTAATATAGTCTACTCATATGGGCAAAAGAGCAATGCTCGCTGCCCAGGCTTGGAAAGGTTGAGGTTGCACTTATACACGGTTTGGAGCTAACGCAGCCTTGAGTTTAACTTGGGTATGGCTTGGTCACTTGATGTTAGGCTTGAGGTTTGGCATGAACATTGATTTAATTTTTGTTATAGCTGTTTTTTTCCTTTTTTTTTTCTTAATTAAAATTATTTTATTAAATACGTGTGTTTTTCTCTAGTCTTTTATGTCAAAAATTGTATGGAATAGATCATTAACAGTATAAAAGAAAACTAATTCTGTACATTAGTTTTTGTGTATTTCAGAAATTATTTGTAAACAATTTATACTCTGTAATTTTGATGGGCCTTATGTATGTGTAAGACACGGTTCAATTTACCTTATTTTTGTTATATTAGGTAATTTTTGTATGATATATTTTTTTTTCCGGGTTTGCTTATTGATTCACTTTATCTTATCTGCCTCTCAATATTCTTTTCATAGATTTTTTATATTTTTTATTTTACATCTAATTCATAGGATTCTGCCTATCAAAAATTTGCTGGCTAGATAAAATTTGTTGTATATATATATATATATATATATATATATATATATATATATATATATATATATATATTTATTTATTTATTTATTTTTTTTTTCTTTTTTACATCTAGTTGATGGGATTCTGCCTATCAAAATTCGCTGGCAATATAAAGTTTGTAGAAATTCTTATTTTAGGTTAAGATATCGTATAAGTTTATTTACTCTGTTAATGACTGATTTAGGCCTGTTACTCCTTGCTCCCTAAGTCATCGTACGTCGTATTAGAATTCAATTAATTTTCTTTTTTTATCCCTTCATATAACCAAGCGTATTGGCTAATTCCCTGAAAAAAAAAGGTTCATCTGAAGAATTTTGCCCTAGATATCTGAGGCTTCAACTTAATTATGTTAGTTGCAACATCTCCTCCAAAGGAAATAATGAAAAAAACTGCCCGTAAACGAGGTGAAGGTAAACCTCGAAGACGTCGTGATGATCGAAACGGTGATAACTCACCAGGGGCAATGTCAAGAAAAGCAAGGTCACAACCTGGAAGACGTCGACGTGATAAAAACATTGACAAGTTACCATGGGTGATGCCAAGAAAATTAAGGTCACAAAGACGAGGCAATCCCAAGTTAAAGAAAGACGTGATATCGAGTGAAGTTGAAACAACGATATCAAATTGTTCCGCCGTGTGCGAACAAGAAATATCACAGAAATCAAATTTTCTTCTGTGGACGCCAGGACCAATTCCAGATATGGAAAGTTTGATGGATACAAATTTATTTGTAAATTTTTTTAATGATATACCTGAATGTTAAACATCATAACGTACATGTTTTGGAATTTTATTTTAGAGTGCAACCCGATTTGATGAATATAATATGATTCCTTTTCCGAGAATTATATGATGTGTTACTGAGTTTTCGACTTTACAAGTGAGCTAATTTACTCCATAAAGTTTTGAGTCTCACAACTAAGGATCAAATTCAAATCTATATTATTATTTTTTTTTTATTTGTTTGTGTGCTCTATATATATAAAAAAGACATTTAATCCATAAAATTAAACAAGAATTCTAGTTCTTCCTAATGGTAAATTCAATTCGTATAATTAAAATAAACTAAATCATAAAAATTATTATAAAACTCTTATTCTGTAAATTCAATTGTATAATTGTGTCAAAAAAAAAAAAAATTCAATTGTATAATTAAAATAAAGTAAATCATAAAAATTATTTTAAAACTCTTATTCCGTATTGATATACAAGTGTATTTTTTTCTGCTCTCTATCTATCAATTAGATAATAAAACACAACTTGTTCGTATCGTATTCATAAAAGTTCATAGTGAAGCCTAAGGTAATACTTGTATGTAATTATGTAAAGGACATAATGGACTTTGCATTGTTTAGTTAGGTCTTTTCAATAAAGAGATATCAATTATCTTATCCTACATATACTTAAGATTTCAGGGCGTCAAGCAAATTTTTCGTGATTCAAAGATTATTGGTATACCAATTGGCTGTTGGTATAGTGGTGATTGGGGTTACACTTAGTAGGGAGAACCGCGTGTTCTATCCCCCGCAACAACAATTGGAAGGGGATTGGAACCTAACCGCCCAAAACTGATCCTCGAATCCGGATTAGACCAAAGGGAAAACCGGATAGAACACAAAAAAAAAAAGATTATTGGTATTGAATAACTTATACTCCGTACTTAAAGTATTCTTTTTTGGATCATCCGATGACCTTCTATACTATTTACATCAATTTATTTGACTATATTCATGTGTGACGGTTTAGTAACTCCTCATATATATATATATATACTTTTTTTGCAAAAGATCCTCATATATACTTTACTTTTGTAAAACTTCGTATCTAATTTAACTTCATAGTTGTTACAAATATATAATTAAATTTTTAATGTAATAACGATTTATTGAAAAAAAATGCATTGTCAGACATGTATAAATATAAACTATAAAGCACAAAAATTTGGTCAAAGTGATGTGTATAAATAATGGAAAATTAAAATTAAATTTGGATATTTATTTTGAAACACAGAAAGTAGTAAGTTAGTACTGGTTGATACAATTTTTTTTATCAATTTGACTAAGTGATTGCATTAAATGTTTTAATTAGCTTTTAAAATTATTTATTTTACCAAATTTCAGAATGTTGTTTTGTACTCCGTAATAATTACTCAAACAACTCCAAAAAGCTGGACTGAATATTTTTTATCAACCAAACTTATTGAAATCCATTAAGCTGTTTAAATCATCTGATCCCTCTACTCAAGGACACATGCATATTGACATTTTTCTCTATTCCCATACTAAGACCTGCTCCTTTGGCCGGGCTTCTGAGCAAAGCAAGACAGATCAGAGAAGAGCTCAGTATGTAGAGCAGCTATCAGCACAGTAGAGTAGATATTAACATAGTAGAGTAGAGTTGACATAGCAATTATTTTATTTATATTACTCGTATTATTAGTTATTAATTGTTAATTATTAATGTTAGTTATTAATTGTTAGTTATTGATTATTATTTATTATTATTAATAATTAGGTATTAATTATTAATTGTTAATTATTAACTATAAATTATTACAGTAGTTATGATTTATTAGCTATTAATTATAAATTATTAGTTATTAGTTATTAATTATTAATTATCCAGTATTAGTTACTAATTTTTAATTATTAATTGGCGTAAATTATTAAAATTACCAATTACTAATTACTAATGATGACTAATTAACTATTACAATATTATTAATTATTAGGATCTTGCTAACGAACGCCCCGGGACGTTAGATAAACATTTAAAATATTTCCTAAAATAGTATTAATGTGGGAATGCATGTTAAAATCACGTGTCGATCGGTGTAATTAATTCATTTTAATTTAATATTTCTATTTTTAGTTAGTTTATCCAACGCCCCCGGGGCGTTCATTAGCTTTCGCTTAATTATTAATCCTAGAGTTACGTACTATCTTGTTCATCTCATTAAGCTGTTGATATATACTTTGAAAATGTAGACAAAGAAGCCATAAATTAATCACTATTAATTATTATTAATTACAGTTTAATACTAAGTAGAGCAAGACTTAGCAGGGTTCAGTAGGCAGAGCAGAGTAAAGCTAAAAATTATAGCTCAAAAGAACATGCCTTTATTTTTTATTTTTTTTTATTATTTTTTTTACTAATGTTTTAAAGACAATTTTTACCATGAAATATGTTGTTAAAAAGTTATTAATATTAAGATTCAAAATAAAAACATTAATATAAAATTAACTTATAATTCCTCCGTTTTATTAATTGCACCATTGGAAATTTGCATATTATTAATTACACTATTTCCTTATTTGGTTCATTATTAACTAATGCTTGTTTTCACACATAAAATACCCTAACTACCCTTGTTCACTTGATAATAAACATTACTATCCCAATTTTTTTCTCTCATTTGTTTATATCACATAGACAAATGACATTCCTCACTAGGGATCAGATGACACTCTAGTTTGAATCTAACCCTGGCGTGGTCCAACCCGATTAGGAGAAAAAAATATTCGAGTCGAATCTGAGAAAAAAAAAAGTCTAAAATTCGACTCCATTTTAAAAACCTGATTCCAAGCTGGAGATCTAGGGTCGACTTATATTATCCGGACTTTGACTTTTATATGTACTTATAGTCTTATATACTTGCTTAGCTTGTATATTTTTTCTTTTAATTTATGGTTTTATAAGTCTTTGACAATGAATATGTATTTGGTTGCTATTGATAATTGGGTTGAAAATTTGAAATGAAATAGAAAGTCGGAGTTGGATAGGATGCTTGGGTTTTAGTTGGGTCGGAGTTGGATTATTGGAGTCAGAGGCAAATAAAAAATCCCGAATCTGATCCGCTGCCATCCTTGTTCCCCACCTTTTACTCTTTTTCTTAAATCTTGTGGTCATACAAAATGGTGCAATTTTTTTTTTTTTTCCCTTAAACATATATACGACGCGAATTATATCTTATTATATTACTAACAATACATATTAAAGATCAAATTAGTGCATTGACATCATGACATGTATAGCAACTTTGACTGTGTCAATTTTTTTAGAATTAGATGTAGCACGATACATAAAAGGTCCTTTCAAAATTTCCTAATTTATATGGAGTAAGTTTTTGATTTTTGACTGGAATATAAGCAGGTCAATGCAAGATAGAGAGTGATAAATTGCTAATTAATAAATTACGTAACCTACTTCACTTAATTTGCATTGCACTTGGACGTACAACTACATCATCCCTTATGTTTGCACAACTTCTCTGACCATGACCATCTTCAAACAGCTGAAAGTCTTTTACTTAGCTCACTTTGAGTGTGATAGATTAAGCCAAATGCAGTTTCCTAGAAATATCATCTTATTCTTACCATTGACCGTTGAGTCAATCCTTAATTTCCTATTTAACTTTCACATTGACTATATAATGTAAATGCTTAGCCTAACAACTTTATTCCATGACACCAAATATAAAGTTAAGCTACAAATCAAAACTATAGTAAATAACAATGTCGTGTTATTCTAGTGAATGGCCGTATTACCAAGATCAAAATAGTAGTAGTAGTGGTAGGGAAAAGTATGTATTAAGCTGTACCGGTAATTCGAGTTTAATGAGTCAATATTTGAATGATCTGAGGCCAACTAAGAAGAAGTCTAGGTGTTCGAAAAGGCAGTCACCTGTAACAATATTGAATGCTGATGTATCGAATTTTCGAGCTTTGGTGCAGCAGCTAACAGGCCGCCCTAGCGAGCCTACTAGGCTCAGGGCGAAGAAAGGTCCGCTTACCATTAATTTCAGGCAAGCAAAAGAGGTTGATGATCCAAGAGTTATGTTTCCGTTCGGGTTCAATAGTAGCAAGTACCATCAGCAGCCTATACATGTTCATCATAAGCAAGAAGGTTTTTCCGAACGTCGTGTAGGTGATCATGTGATGTTGTTGAGCAATGAGCGAAGCAGTCAGACATCAATTTCAACAGTTATTGATCAACCTAGGATGAATATGGAGGAGTTTGATGATATCGATATCGATATCGATGTCGATAAGTGTTTAGAAGAGCTAGCTAGCATAGAAGGGAGTGGCTACCACCACCAATGTTGACGATAGTGATGTATTAAGATCGCATAAAGGCTCTTTATTTCTTTTATCTTTTAATTGGTTCACTCTTTAATACTTTTTTATTGTTGTAATAGACTTGTTTTCTCTATTAATACATCTGAGATTCTGAGTGTGATTTATGTAAGTGTATTTTGGGGATTCTTTATAGTAAAGTCTGTAAAAATTATAGGTTCAATTCCTCATCATACTAAAATCATATTTCAATGAACATTGCACTAATAGTTTCATGACTCGTTTGGCAAACAATAATAAATAGTAGTAAGGGATCGATATGACCTTTTATTTCAATGTACTCTATATTTTTTTTTAATGGTAACGAAAAGACTCGACCAAACCTTAATCCTTATGATTTTTCTAGTCCAATATTTGTAGGCCAAATGCATGGGAGTAGAGGAGAGGGTAGGGGAATCCCTATCCCTAAGTACCCTCACTTGGTAGGATTTGAATCCCAGACCCTCTAAAATCTAAGGTAAGAACCATACCATGTGGCCAACATACACTTTGTTGCTATTGTACTCTATATATGGTTGTTAAGGTAAATATTGCTCTTTACCAACAAGTTAAAAACTCTATCTTGTCTAGAGTATTAGGGGGCTTCCCCTTGAGTTACCGATTTCAAAGATTGATAATCTTGCTAATGTAAAACAAAACAATAAGGAAGCTTTTACAAAGGAAGTAAACAAGTTAGATTGCTCAAAGAAACGAGTAGATAAACATATGACGAAAGAAATGTATTCCATTAATTAAAAGATAGAGTCAGGTCTACAATTGTACAAGTTGAAGGAGAGGTTACCTC
Organism: Chenopodium berlandieri; assembly: GCA_034703905.1. Classification (NCBI taxonomy): domain Eukaryota; kingdom Viridiplantae; phylum Streptophyta; class Magnoliopsida; order Caryophyllales; family Amaranthaceae; genus Chenopodium; species Chenopodium berlandieri. The sequence continues at coordinate 61,695,206 of CM068281.1, forward strand.
CATGTTCATACAATTGGAAAAGACGAATAATCTTTAATACATGCTATGTGCTAAACTATACTATCGATTGGCTACAAGCCAAGGGAAACTACTAAAGCTAAGAAGAAAGCTTAAAAGCTAGAAATGAAATGCTTGTTGTTGATTGATTTGCTGATGCCCTTTCTTTCTATCCTTGCACTTCTATTTATAGGTAAAATGGAGTGGTTATGGTTGACTCCCATAACTGTTGTACGATTATGCTTCTTGGCGCCAACACTATTTCGAAAATTAAAATTACCCATTAGCCTCCTAATCTGGTCCACCTGTTGGGCCTCTGCGTAATATCAGCCCAACTGCTGTTATGTTTATCAAACTAGCTCAAAGACCTTTCACTAACTCTAGAAACTTCTCAATCAACTTGGTCAAAGTCAAGAAAGTCAAATAAAAAGTCAAAAATCTGATTTTTGGGTGTAACAAATGCCCCCCTAATTGGATGGTTGATTGGGTTTGAGACCAACCAAATTATGACTTTTCGAACATAAATATAAAGCATTGTGTATGTCTAACTCTGCAAATATCAAGCACAGAATATAAACATTACTTAATATTTATAGAGATGAAATAATTATAAAATAAGAGCATTTCAAAACTTATAAGATTAAATATATATAGCGATATACTTATTGAGATGCCTCTTAATATCTAGGATCATCTTGGAGCATCGCTAGTGCCCTCTTCATAATAGGATCTTTTAGATAGTCTTCGAAATCCGCATCCTCAACAGGACTCATTAGGCTCAAGTCTACAACATTGCGATAGGCGATTGAATTACCCCATCTCTAACAGGCGCACCAATATTTGAGGACATGGACATCTCCTTTTGTCCCTCTAGTCACCTTAACGTGGTAATGGGTACCACAATGGACTAGCAGCATCGTCATGATCAACCTGTCGCATGTAGGGGGATGAACAACCCTCACTTCTCGTGCCCAATACTTGCATACTAATGCATCATTTGCCTTGTCATCGTCTTCCTCAAGCTTAGGCAAGATGTGATTTATGAGAAGATCAGCATCTGGACCAACAGTGAAAACATTGGCGATCACAGAGCCTGCAGGGTCTCTTAAAATTATTGGTCGCTTACCCCGTCTCTTGTTACCTCTTCTGTTGAGCATTCCCCTCATCCTCTTTCCGTAGTTTTGAACCCATTAGGATATCTATCGACAACCAAATGATGATTTGGACAAACGCCAGGATATTTCATGGAACCATGTTTCTCCATAAGATATTCGACACTGTTCCTTGGCAAAAAAACTGGCCATGGTGCAATCGCCTCGTTCTGTGCTTAATCATGATCTTCTTGTAACTCCTCATTATCTTGTGGAATTTCTTCTAGAATTATTTCTTCCGCCACTGGAATATTTTTTATGTCAGTATCTCAAGAAAGGGAACAAACTCTGATAGATTACTTTTAGAGAAAGAAATAAAATTGGCTTAATGAAGAAGGAAAATTTTAAGCGAATTGACTACTCGTATTTATAATCACTTTTGTGTCACTCCCTTGACGGTTAAAATTCTCCGTTACTTCAGTATATCGTGGTAAAACCACGTAACTCTCCAGCTTCTTGAAAGTCGTTTATCCAAAAGTCATATTAAGGGCAATGAATTTGGAACTAAACCGTCACGGAAATTACATAGTAACTTCCACTTTCAAGTTAATAATTTTACTGATCATTTAATTTTTATTGGGAAATTAGAAGTGTTTTTTCACTTAAATGTCAATAAATACGGTTGTCTGTCACTTGGTAAATCGTGAAATTAATTATAATTACGACCCATATATTTGAATTTCTAGGAAATAAAAAATATATTTCTATGGGTACAATTATAACAAATCAATTGCATCGCTTGATCAAAAGAACAAAATATATATAATTTGTATTAATCATTTAATTTAAACATACCCAAGATTAGACATAAATAGAAATTAAAATTTCTAAAGAGTTAAGACATGATAAAAAACATATTTAAGTACTTAGTTTTTGAAGAACTAAGAACATGTAACACATCATGTTTGAGTACTTAACTTCTTAACCAAAAGTTAGTTCAATTGGACAAAAGAAATCGAATCGAGAAAACCCTAGCCTTTGATCAATTTGAAGTGTGATTGGGGCTTTTGGGACATTTGTGTGCTAGCACGTACATATCAGAGGATAAATCAAATATGTCTCCTTGCTCTATTATCATCATCCTTCCCAAGTTTCTTGGTGGAGACCTCTTTGCTTTCCTTTGTCACCTTTTCTTTGAAGGTTCACCTTCATCTCTCCTGCGCTTGTGGCTTTTCTTCCTCTTCACTGTTTCATCTCTTAAAACCAGATCAGGTTGAAGCCAAAACATGCATTGCCAAATCTAGCTTGGCGATGGAACTCAACATCGATCTTCTGCCTTCTTAGCATCCTTCTCCATTGCATCCCACCTCTCTAAAGCTAACACCTTTAGCTCTTGGCTGTCCTCATCTGAGCAAAGCTTCTCTATATTCCATTGATAGTTAATCTATGATTAGATTAACTTTTGCTGTCCTTCCCTTGGGATGAGACTCAGCTGTGCTAGAGGTTGGACTCTCCATATCTAAGGTGAAAGAAAGATTTTTAGGACGATTTGAAGTGAATATTCAGACAAAAGATTTTTGTTGAGAAAGAAGATACACCTTGCGTGTTTTAAGTAAAAAAGTGATTTAATGATCTTAACCTATATTTATAAGTTGACATAAATGTACTGATCACTTTTTAGATTATATAATTTTTTGGAAATTACCTAGCAATTACCTTTTAGAAAGCTATCAAAAATGTTCTCTTACTTTTGTCTCTTGATTTCCAATTATCAAATCGAGCCCTAAAACGTTGCGTTTATGGTTGTGCAACTCAATTTCAATTGGGAATCAATTTCCTTTTTTTAAGCAGACTCTGCCAAACCATTTGTATCATTTTGTGTCTGAACGAAATCAAATAGCACAATTTCACTAACTCTCTAACGCTTGGAAAACTGTAAAAACCTTCAAGGCATCCTTCACCCTATCCTATCACTAATTCACTCTATGATCTTCCAAACTTTCAATCCTCCAATCTTTGAACTTTGCGAAGTGCGAAATGACTTCTCTTCCTTTGCAAGAAGTGCTCAAATAATTTCTAGTAAAAGATTATTCGATTGAGGCTCATAAATTGTGTGAGTTGATAAGCAAATATCCCCAGAACTTCAGATCTGACTTCCTACAGCATATTTCATCTTCGACCACCGAAGAAGGTATTCTGAAAGACACAACCTCAATAGGGACAACATTTCACTTCGACCTTTCATCTCCTGATGCTCTGCAAGATTTCCGAAAGGAAATTCAGCCTAAGTTAACCAAGTGTATCCTTGGTAAAGGTTCACCTCGCCCTGCTGCATTCAATAAATTGCATCCAAACGGAAATTGGGTTTTAAGCCAGAATCCAATTAAAGGTTGGGTACAAGACCTGACAGCCAGGGGTTGGTTTATGCGGCTTTCCAAATTCCACTCCTCATGGGAGAAGAAGAGAATTTTTGGTTTCCTCAGACTGGCGACATATGGCAAAATTCCATTCAACGGATCGTTGACTTGTGCCCTTATATCGCTCTGGGACCCCGTGCTAAACTGTTTCATCTTGCGCCAAGGTTGCATGATTGTCGCTCTTGCTGATATGGCCTTCCTTACTGGTCTATCACCTTATGATGATAAAGGTCAACAAATAAGAGTGTTCAGGGCAATTGAAGGTGCTGGACCCTTATATAATAGAAGTCACAACCTTCTGAAGCAAATGTTGGCAACGTCCAAAAGCAGCAAGATTGGCTTGAATGCCTATATCTCATACTTTGCATCACCATCATATTTTGCCAAGGTGTCGTAGGAGGAAGAGGTACTTTTAATTTTGTTTGCTCTTACTTGTTTAATGATGTGCAAATCTGGTGGCATTTCTGCACTGCTATTGCCATTTGTAGTGAACATTTCCCATAACAAGTCTTTTATAGCGCTAGGTCCAATCTTATTAGGACAATTGTACAGATGTCTGTTTAGATGTAGGGAAGCTCTTAATGAAGGTCAGAGCATAGAAAATGTAGGTGGATCATTATGGTTGGTCACCTGTTGGGGTCATCTGTACACTACTCTGTGTATGGAGAAGACAAAAGAGGAAGTTAAGAAAGAGATGGTAGCTGAGGCAGCTTTATATGTATCCAAGCTTGATAGTAGGGAGAAAACTTTGAAAGTGGACTGTCTGTCATATGCAGAGATATGCTTAAACTATTTTGACCACCAAAAAGTTCCTGAACCCAATCTTGTTGTGCATTGTCTGTTGGAGTTAGACTCTTTGTCTTTTAGTTGGTATATCATGAGCCAGAAGGATAATCCGGATCCTAACAGTACATGGGTCTTTGATGCAACCCCAAAATGGCTAAAAAAGGTAGGCATGAGGGTAACCTTTGGTGAGGACTCCCCTTTTTGGTGTTCTGTGTTAGCTTCCAGAGATTTGTCTACGGGAACACTTTGGTTTTGAAGCCTACAACCCTCAGATAGTGGACAGACAATTTGGTTTGTGCTAATCTCTTGCTATCCCTTGTTCACCACATGTAACATTCCTTGGGATTCTCGTCCAGAATTTCATGAGGAAGATGTTTGGAAAAGTGATCCCTCACATATCTTAAAGTCGTTATTCCACCCAGGAATTCAAGATATGTGGTCTCTTTGAGTTATCTTGAATAGTGGTATCATGGACCACTTCAAGCTCATGCTGTTGAAGATGCTAAAGCACACTTTGTTGTGAGAGTGGGAAATTATAAAGGTACGAGTTCCTCTAAATGTTTCCTTCACTAGCTCCTTATTTCCACTCACAATCTACTTTTCAGGTAAGAAAAAGACTGTTGTATCATCAATCAAGATGAAGGGAAAAACTGCCTATCATCAGATTGATCGCTCATCTAAGATTGCCGCAGAGTTTAATTATGAACCTATGGCCATAGATGACTTACACAGAAGTATCATTCATCCCCACACTGATAAAATTGGATTGAGAAAGATAGTCTCTCTTTTGACTCCAAGTTCCTTATAGAAATCAAGGAGTAATAGGAATAGGCATATTCCCATGTCAAGTCCTAGCACAAGGTCTCAATCTGCATTCAAAACAAAACCAGAGCTAGAAACTATTGATATCCCTCTTACCAGTAAGTGCATTAACTCTAATTTGTCCAAGCTTCTTGTACCTTGTTACTCACTATGATCTCTTTCATATCAGGTCTGACTTCTAATACTAAAAAGAAACAAAAGTCTCCAGAAAAGACCACGCCTTCCAACCTTGTTTTGATTGACAGTGATGAAGAAGAGTTAAGGAACACAACAAGAATTTCAGATCTCTTAGAGAAAACTGATGCGTCTAGCCCGTTGTCATTAGAGAAATCACCACCTCGTGACCCTGCACCTTCCTCTCCAACAAATCAAGGGCTTAAAAAGAAGAAGAGAAAGGGCGATAATGGTTCAACTAAGAATCTTAATGCTGTTTCAGACAAACAGCCACTGGAGAAAAGTTCATCATCTGGTGGTGAACGAAAAGCTTCAAACATTGAAGGTAATGTGGGTGCACAAACAAGTCCCAGTCAATCAATCCTAGAAGTTCTTGTTTCAAGAAAAACTCGGTTTCTTCTTTCAAATCACAACAACCCAAAACTCCTGGTACCATACAAACAGCCCAACCTACTCAAACTGTCAATTCTAATATTAATGTTGATGCCCCCTAGTTTCTGACTCATTGCCTTTGACTTCAAAGTCCTTACCGGAGCCAAAACAACCTTCTGTCGCTGTTTATGGCAAGGGAAAAACTGTCTAGGACAATGCTGAACAAGGGAAAAGTGACTCTGTATCCATTCCAGCCTCAGCATCCTTGCCTGAACTAACACAACCTTCTATGACGATTCAAGGTCAAGAGGTGGAGATTCATGATAAAACTAAATTAGGAACTACAAAGTCTATTCCGGTAATGGTGCATAGTGATACCATAAATGTTCAAACTACGGATGCTGAGCCTCAGACTGATACTACAAAATCAATTCTTCTTGAGGTGGTCCTTGTAGAAAAGAATGCATCTCCAGACTTAGGTAAATAACACATGTCTTCCTTTTATGTCTCTCTATTGATGTCTAATATGCCTTGTTATTTTCAGCAATAACAACTTTTGACCAAGGAATCCAAAGCAACGGGGCTTCAATAGTGCAAACATCAGATGAAAGTAAGCATTCTAACTTTATAGAGTTATCATGCTTATTTAGTCTTTACTAACGCTTAACCGTTGAACACATATATCCCAACATCTACATCTCCAGAGGTCAAACTTCTAGATGAAGTCCTAGCTCTTTGTGAGAGAGTAGAATTGCAAGAAGCCCCAAGTACATAGATTAAGCTATCTCTGGAACTCATGGATCAGGTTCGTTTGCTGGTAAATAATGATCCAATTGTATGTGAAGATTTATCCGTCGCATGTCAGGCATGTGCTATTGAATTGGCCAAAAAAAGATCACCTCTTCCTCCTTTGATGATTTATGATATATCCAACAAGTGTCCCAAGTCTTCTAACAACGAGATCTTTTAAAGAAGAAAGACCTAGAGCTAGATGTAGAAATGGACCACCTATGAGCTGAGATTGATGAAATCATAGAAGAAGAGAAGAAGCTTCAAGCCAAGAGAGCTGTGGTAGAGCAAAAGCTTCAGGACCGTAGAAGAGAGAAGAAACAATTGAAGCGCCATATATCTAAGAGTGCTCCAATGGTTCAAGAAACTTTATCTCATTTGGTCACCATGGTAAGCAGATGACGTTCATGAACAAATGCAAAGTTCTTCTTTCTGAGGTTAAATGCAAAGCAATGGCTGAAAAGTCCTTCCATTGTGAACAATACATTTTTATTTGTCAAAAGCCTCTATGATGGATGCTTGTTGTAAATCTTATACTGTTCCATATACTGGATTGTTCTGTTCCCTTTCCTTAAGAATTAAGTGTCCTTGGAAACAAATTTCCCCATCTAACTCTTGCAGTAAATAGGTATTCCTAGACGTGAATTTTGAACTTTGAATGGACCCTCCCATTTAGAAGACCATTTGCCAAAGATATGATCCTTATAGTAATGTTCAGGAAGCTTCATCTTCCACACTAAATCCCCTTCCAAATAGATTTTATGTTTCACCTTTTGTCATAAAATTTTTCTACTTGTCTTTTCTAAGCTTTGATTTTAGCTAGCGCTTGGAGTCTATCTCCCTCAACGTCCATCAATTCAATGGACATAAATTGCTGATAGTCTTCCTGGTTTATACCCATTTGTTTAGCTACCCTGGTAGACTTAGCGCTTAGCTCTGCTGGTACAACAGGCTCATTCCCATACACTAGTTGGTAAGGATTAGTTGCTATTGCATCTCTCTTTGACATTCTATATGCCTAAGTAACATAGTGCAAGAGAATGTGCCATTTTTTAGGATTTTCATTCACCATCTTAGCGATTCCTTTAGAGATTACTTTGTTAGTGGATTCAGCTTGTCCATTAGCCTGGGATAAATAAGGGGTTGAATGAATCTTTTGAATCTTATATTCCTTGAGATAGGAATTAAACTCATGTCTTGTAAACTTGTGCACTTCTGCCTTCACTTTTTCATCAAAAGGTTTCAATTTGTATGTGTTTATATGAATCACTGATTCATCGAAACCTTCAAAATCGAGCAGCGATGCTTATTGTGCCAAAAATTTAACCTCTTTGTTTTCTTCTCTTGGGATGTGAGAGACTTGGATGAATTCAAAAGCATCAATAAGCTCCTTAACGATAGATGAAAAGGTCATCGCCAAAGGTGAAATTCATTTGTATTCTTTGTTTACTTGGGCTATCACCCATTGCAAATCACCTAACACCTTAACCTTCTTAACTCTAATATCTTTCAGAGTCCTCAAACCAATCACTAAGGCCTTAAACTCTGCTCTATTATTTGTGCATTGAGTTGAGAAAGTGATCGCCATCTTAGTCACTACACCAGAAGGTGAATAGATCAGAATTCCAGCTCTAGCTGACTCTCTCCTACTAGATCCATCAAAAAATATTGTCCATGGTTTTTATTCTTGGACCATAACATTCTCCATAGGTGGATGGTTAGCCAAAAAGTCAACCAACGCCTATCCTTTTACGCCCTTTTGAGGTACATATGTCAGCACGAATCGTGATAGATGCATACTCTATTTACACAACCTTTCTTTAATGAAAGGGTGATTCAATAAGTATCTAAGTGCATCTGTTTGTGAAATGATTTATAATGGAAAAGTTATAAAATAGTGATTAAGTTTGATGGAAGTATCATACAAACTTATGCACCACTTTTCAACATTAGTGTATGTAGTTTCAATATCATGTAGGATTCTATTTAGATAGAAAATTTCCTATTCATGACCCTGTTCATTCTCTTGGGTTAACATGCTTACAATTGAATCCTTTGTAGCTGAAAGATATAACATTAATGGTTTTCCATTTTGTTTGGGAGGAATTAATACTGGTGGAGTAGCCAGCTTTCTCTTGATTTTTTCAAAGGCATCTTGATGTTTTGGTTCCCACTTAAACTCTTCTCCTTGTTTAAGTTTAAGAGAGGAGAAAACACTTTCGTTTTCCCGGCCAAATTAGTGATAAACCTTCGAACATAGTTAATTTTCCCCAAAAGCTTTTGGAGTTCCTTTTTATTGGTTGGAGGTGACGCTTCAAGAATAGCCTTGACCTTGTTCTGATCAGCCTCAATGCCATTCTTATAGACCAGGAATCCCAAGAAGTTACTGTCTTTAACCCTAAAGGCACACTTAAGATGGTTCATCTTTAGATTGAAATTCCTCATCCTTTCAAATGCAAGAATGAGATGCTCCAAATGCTTTTATAAGTCATGGGATTTTACCAAAACATCGTCTATGTAAACCTCCATGAAGTCACCAATCATTTCATCAAATATGAGATTCATATATCTTTGATACGTTGCCCTTGCGTTCTTAAGTCCAAGTGGAATCACCACATATTCATAGAGTCCCAAAGAACCTGGACATCTAAATGCCGTCTTTGAGCGATCATCTTCAGTGATCCTTATTGGGTGGTACCCAACAAAACCATCTAGCGTTGATACAAACTCATGTCTTGATGAGGCAGCTATCGCATACGGTATTGATCCTTTGGGATGCACTGTTGATATCTCTATAATCTATGCATATCTTGATTTTTCCATTCTTCTTAATCACAGGAACAATGTTAGCTATCCACTCTGCATATTTGGTGGGTTGTATGAATCCTGCTTCCAAGAGTTTAGCAATTTCTTCCTTTATTTTTGGAATTAATTCTGGCGATAAACGTCTTGTGTTTTGGATTCTGGGATTGTAACTAGGTTTAATAGGAAGCCTATGCTGGATGATAGAAGGATCTATACCAGGCATTTCGTGATTCTCCCATGCAAAACAATCCTTATATTTATGAAGTATGTCAATCAATAATGACTTGTCCTTGTCGCATAATTCCTTACTTATATAAGTGAATCTAGGACAATCATTAGTTCTGAGATTGACCTCTTCTAGAGGATCATGGGCTTCCTGTTTGATATCTTCACTCTTAGCCCATACTTTTTCATTCTCTTCTCCACCATAGAACTCTTTATCTAAGCTTGGCGATGATCGAGTATGGTCATCAGAGTTTGAGTAGTTTGATAAACATTCAGGAGTCTCCATGTTTGTGTTAACCTCTATGTAGAGAATTTTTCAAAATCAACTTTGAGCCTCACTGTGATCATGCATTTAGGCATGGTGGCGTCCAAAGGGAAGAAAGCTAGAGATAAAAGAGTCACCAACAAGTTTCAGGAACTTGTAAATTGTGCACGGGTGTGAAGGTTACACCCCATTCACGATCACGAAGATCGCTAACTCCATAGTGGTCTGGAACCATGACTGGATATTCGGGGATGATGGTACGAATCCATCCTAAAAGAGATTGAACCCGCCCTAAATCGATCTCTACTTAATTCTTATGATATTCATGTGCGCTTTCCGATCAATATACATACAACAAGTTAGCCCTAAACCTGTTTAATCTATGTTGGTTGATTATTAATGCACAATTAAATCTATTATTGGCGATGACTTGAATTAAAATCATATTAGCCGAAATCAAATTATTATTTATCTTATTAGGCCTGATTTCAAGTACAAATTCCCTTTAAACCTGCTAGAATGGGCTTGATCAAGCAATAGCAATCAATCATGAATAATCAAGCAATGTATAATTATTGACACAACAATCATCATCATAATCAAATCATCATAATATCATCAATAGCACGATCCTAGGCATGATACTAAACAGATTAATAACAAATTCTAGCATGTCACTAATAATAAATATCAAAGCTTTATCCTAAACATGATACTAGAAACATGATATTAGAAGTATTAGTTAGCATGATACTAGGATTTAAAATAATATTCTAAGCATGATTTCTATCAAGCAAGTAATTGAATTACTTACTTTTATGCCTCGTATCTCTTTTATCAAAACAATACATACGTTAGTAACTTCAAGAAAGAATAAATCAAATAATATTTGAAATATAGATTTGGGACCAAACACTTAGAACTATTAACCTTTCACGTCAAGGTCGAAGGCAACTTTGAGCTTGGCTAGGAGTGTTCGAAGCTCGTGAAGGAAGTATGGTGTGTGATATCAAGAAGGTATTGTGACGTGCTTAGGTTAAGGCTAAAAAGAAAGAGAGAATAAGCTTTTAGCTTAGAGATGGGATTAGATGATGATTGTTGGTGAATGAAAACGGGGTGAAACGACCTCTATTTATAGGGGAAAAAGAGGGTCGAAACGATCATAAAAGAGTAATAAATCAAATCAAAGTAAAATAGACTCCATCGCGACGCGATAGCCTCACCGCTGCACGACAGGCTTTTCGCGACGTGACAGCCCTGTCGCTCAGCGATTGTTTTTGAAAAGATTGAATTTGTACGGAATCCGACTTTCGATGGAATCGGGATAATCAAATTTCTGTACGTATTCTAGTTTGATTGGGATTAAAATCATAAAAAACAAATGTTTTACCCAAAGTAAATTTTTTAAATCTTTATCTTTTTGAAAATAGGTTAAATTAGAACCTTCTAGAGGGTTCTAGAAGATAACAATAAATCCTAAGGGATATAGGATCAAAAACAACCTTTTAGAGAATTCTAGAATCTTGTAATAAATCCTAATTGGTTTAGGAATGAGGTTAAGGTTAATGGACCCTCTACATGGCCATTGGGTCGTAGGTAAGGCTTGGTTTGGGCCTAGTTTTGTATTTTGGTTATAACTTCTTCGTTATGAGTTGGATTTGGGCCTATAATATATCGTTGGAAAGATCTTTTCAAACCCCATACAAGTAATTAATAATTGGACCAGGATTATGGACCAAAATAGACTATTTGGACGTTTTATAAAGAGGACACGAATTGAATGATTTTCAAAGACACGAAATGAATGATTTTGGATTAAAACATTTAAGGAACGGTTAGAATATGATTAAAGCTAAAAGAAATTCACGAGACTCTTCAACTCTTCACCTAAATCGATAATCAAAGACGTGAAAGGTACTCATCATCGAGTTTGGTTTTTGGGGAGACACAATCAAGTGTCTACGCTCTATGTTATGTTGCGAATAATAACTTGCATATAGATTTTGAAGAGCTAATAAAGTACCTGATTTGAATTTTTCTTTTATGTAATTATCCATAATATTTGTTCAAACGACAAATGTACATAGAAAATATACTAAACATATCCAATCTTAATTACTCCAAATTCAAAATTGGTCTTTGCAAGTGAATTGTGTTTATCTTCATCTGCATCTGCCTCTTCAATCTTAGCGATTGCACTTGATACCACCTTCAGTTTAGGAACTGACTGGGAATCAAGTTTGAGTACAATCTCATCTGTCTTTGGTGTTGACTTCACAAGAACCCTGGGAAAATCTTGGTTAGTATCAATCATAAAAGCTTCTACATTAGCACAAACTACTTCGTATTCATCACCATTCCATAATATTATTTTCTGACGTAAAGAAGAAGGGATAGAATACGTTTGATGCAACCATTCGCTACCTAGAATAGCATTACAAGATGCTTCTACTTTTACTATAAAGAAGGCTGAAACAGTTTTAGTAGTACCTACTTGGATCTCAATACATGCCGACCCTTCAGTACATTCAGACTTACCATTGAAACCAGCTATATTAATCTTAACACTAGCAAAATCTTTTGGTTTTACCAATTTCATGAAAAACAGATAAAGGCATCAGATTTATTGTGGCCCCTGTATCGACTAATACTTTTCCTAGCTCAAACCCTTTAAAATTCACAGTCACAAAAAGAGGTTTGTTATGTGCATTATTAACATTGTAATCTCTTAACAAATGTCGAATGACTAACTGTAGGAAAATTTTCAAACTTAACCTTTTGAGCTCCATTGTGTTCATGCTTTTGGGTTTGGCAACTCTCTAAGGAAAAGAAGCTAGAGATAAAAGAGTCGCCAACAAGTTTTAGGAACTTGTAAACCATTCACGAGTGCGAAGGTTACACCCCATTCACAATCATGGAGATCGCTAACTCTATAGTGTCTCGGAACCATGACTGGATATTCGGGGATAATGGTACGAATCCAACCTAAAAGAGATTGAACCCGCCCTAAATCGGCCTCTACTTAATTCCTATGATATTCATGTGCGCTTTTCGATCAACATACATACATCAAATTAGCCCTAAACCTGTTTAATCTACCTTGGTTGATTATTAATGTACAATCAAATCTATTATTGGTGAACACTTGAATTAAAACCATATTAAAACTAAATCAAATTATTACTTATCTTATTAGGCGTGATTTCAAGTATAACTTTCCTTTAAACTTGCAAAAGGGGCGTGATCAAGCAATAACAATCAATCATGAATAATCAAGCAACATATAATTGACACAACAATAATCATCATAATAATATCATCAAAACATGATTAGTAAGATCCTAGGCATGATACTAAATGGATTAATAACAAATCCTAGCATGTCACTAATAAAAATCATAATCAAAGCATTATCCTAAACATGATAATAGAAATTAAAATAACATCCTAACATGATACTAGGAATCATAAAAACATCCTAAGCATGGTACTAGGAATTTAAATAATATTCTAAGCATGATTTCTACACTGAAATCAATGAATAAAGATAGTAGATTTATTCACCTTGATGCCTCGGCTTTCTTGATATTAAAACAATACACGCGTTAGTAACTTCAGGAAAGATTAAAATCAATTAAGTAAATAAATCAAATATAATTGAAATAGATTTGGGACCAAACCCTCAAAACTGTCAACCTTTCACGTCGAGTTCGAAGGCAATGTCGAGAAGGGCAAGGTGTATTCGAATCTCGCAAAGGAAGTATGGTGTTTGATTTGGGAGAGTATAAAGGATGTGTTTAGGCTAGGCTAAGAATATGAAAATCAAAAGAGAGAGAATATTAGAAAGGGTATTGCTGATGATGTTGGGTTTTGTAGAGTCCGACTCTACGCGGAAGAGAAACCCGCCTAAGACCCGCCCACTAATTAAGGCAACTAAGCATGCAATCACATAAAAACAATAAACAAGAGAAAGAGAAAAGACGTTCTTACCCTTGACGCGTGCTTCGCTCGAACCCGAGCACTTACTTGTGAAGCTAAACCTCGCAAGCGCGACGGTCTCCAACGGCTCTTACCCACGAACCCGATCCGAACGGTCCTAGTCCCGAAGGTTAGTCGGGACTTGACCAATAAAAACTAGAGTATTACGAACTTAAGGTTTTCTCACTTTTCTAAGGAGATGTCTTTTTAGTTCCAGTCAAGTGTTCTTCCCAAATCCCAAAACTTGGGTATTTATAGGGAAATGAACCTTGATTTCCCATTCTCAATCAATGTGGGAGATTTGCATTTTCCCTATTTTATTTTAATCAAAAACAAAATAAAAATGCTAAATCAATCAACAAGTTACAAGTGGCAATGGGAGGAGAGGGAGAAGGTGAGGACCACCATGGGAGGGGACCAACCCACCTTGCTCCCCAAGGCAACCCTCAAATTTGGTCCCCACCACTTGACCGTGAGCTGGCTGCCAAGGCAGCCTTGCTGGTGCCTAGCGCCTTGGCTAGCAAGCCAGCCAGCATTCGCATGTGCATAGCGAGCAAGCCACGCACGCCATGCGGGCTGCTGCTGTTGCACAGCGTGTGATGGTCGCTGCCTAGCAAGGCTGCTAGTGCAAGGCACTGCTAACCTCGCAAGACGCACAACCCAGCACTCGCATGCACATCACGCATTGCTAGCAAGGCCTAGCCTTGCGATGCTGCGTGCTAGCGAGTGGCTGGCTGCTTGGTGCGTGCCACTGCCTAGCACCACGCATAGCCCAGCATGCCTAGCACGCTGCTATGCGATGTTGCTGCTTGGTGCTAGGTTGAGATGGGCTGGGCGCCTAGCATGCTAGCAAGCACGCAAGGCACCATGCCTGCGATGCTTGCGATAGCAAGGCCTGGCCTTACGATGCTTGTGGGCGCTTGGCCTAGCGAGATGCGATGGCTAAGGCTACTATGCTAGCACGCCTAGCCATGCACGTACAACCACACCACACACGCATGGCATGCATCTTGTGATGCTTGCGCCATGCGATGTGTGTGTGCTTGAGGATGCTAGGCACGCATTTCTTGGGACCTTGCCTAGCCTAGCACTCACATGGCTAGGCTAATGCGAGGCTACGGCTAGGCTTAAACTTGTTGCTTGTTTGATTTCACGTCTCGTCGAATTCTAAATTTGACTCGACTTGCGACGTTCGGTCTCGACGCTCTAAGCTCGATATCCGACGTCTTTGTTCGTAATACTCCGATGACTCATCTAATCCTTCGGATTGATTCGTCGTCTCGGATCGGTTGTTCGATTGGGTTCGACCCGAAGGGTTCAGTCAAGATTAAGCTGTAATATTAATTGTACATTAATATTACTGATCGGAAGCGGCCTCCACCAATGCATTCCGATCACTTGGCCTTATTGAAGAATTAGCTTCCTAAGAATTCTGAACCCTCTATCGGAATAATACACTTGTTGGAAGGACACCATTCCTTTCAATCTCCTACTTGTCCTTCCGGACAAGTGTGGGATTAGTGTATAGCCCTTTTCCTATGTCGCTTAATGTCTCTTCATGAACTATAAGGTAAGATTCTTCGTCATCCTTATTACGTCCATAAGTTTTTCTCAATTTCCTGAGTTTGACTGTCAATAAACTGATGATTTCTAAAATCCATCTGAGCACGACCATGCATTTTCACAGTCTCGCTCTTTGAGAGGCCTTGTAAACAACAAAGACATATTCCCTATTGTTAATAGGGGACATTCCCAGTTTTGTACTGTAAGCTTCCCTTACTAAGAGGACCTAGTCGCCTGAGTGTTGCCGTTATAATCCCCATTTACGGCAGACGTTTGAAAACATCAAAACGACTAGTACTCAAACAAGAGAACTTGCAATACTCATGGTTGAGGAAAAAGATTCCGATAGCTATAATGAGAAATATACTTATGACGATTTGATATCTCTTAAAGTATTCTCATAGGTCTATCCTGTATAGTTCCAAACTAGTCCCTGTGCAAATGATTTATGACTATCATGTCCTTGTAGCATAAGAAACGGTGCTATAAATCATACTACACTCTAATCTCAAGTGGTCATTAATCGTCCATCGTTTAAATGACCTCGATTAGGGATAATTTTTCGATTAAAATATTCAATGTTCACTTAAAGGTGTTTCTTTATCCAAGACATGGTCTTGATACCCTGTTTTGAATATTCTCAGAAATCGAATGGACTCATTATTGAATTCTAAACCACAATTAAATAGATATGGAGTAATCATAAATTTGCAGAAATTTAATTGCTCCAAAATTGAATGGTTCAACATAGTGTTTTACATTAAGACATCGAGTTTAATTAAAACACCTATACAGGGAAATCAAAGTCAATCTCCAATATGCTTGATTCCCATTGCCTCAACGTGCTTGTTGTGCTTCACTTGAGACAAAGGTTTAGTCAGAGGATCGACTACATTGTCATTCGTTCCAAATCTTACAAATTCTGATTTCACCCTCGGATTTCCATTCTCTTATCATGTGAAATCGCCGCTTGACATGTTTGACCTTATGACGTTCCCTTGACTCCCTGGCCTGAGAAATAGCTCCATTGTTATCACAATAGTGGTCTATTGGACCCTTAATCAAGGGTACAACACCAAGTTCACCAATGAACTTACAAATCCAAACTGCCTCCTTAGCTGCTTCTGAAGCTGCCAAGTATTCGGCTTCAGTTGTAGAATCTGCAGTGGTGCTCTACTTAGCGCTCTTCCAACTAAACTCTCCTCCATTTAGGAAGAATATGTACCCTGACTGCGACTTGGAGTTGGCTCTGTCAGTCTGGAAGATCACGTCAGTATAACCTTCAACAACCAAATCATTACAGCTACCATAGACCAGGAATTTATCCTTGTTCCTTTTTAGGTACTTTAGGATATTCTTGGCCGCAGTCTAATGCGCCTCACCTAAGTCTGATTGGTATCGGCTCGTAGCACTCAAGGCATACGATACATCTGGCCTAATACAAATCATGACATACATGATTGATCCAATAAGAGAAGCATATAGAATCTGACTCATCCTCTCTCGCTCATCAGATGTCTTCGGACACTATTAGAAAAAGGTCATTTCCGACGGACACGAAAATCCGTCGGAAAAAACGGAATTTTCGACGAATTAATATTTTCCGTCGGAAATTTCCGACTGAATTTAAATCCATTGGAAAATACTTAATTTTCGACGGATTTTCCGTCGAAAAATAATTAATTTCCGACGGATTTAAAATCCGTAGGAGATTTCCAACGGAATTTAAACCCTTTCCGACGGAATTATGGTTTTTTTAAAAAAAAAAAAACAAACAAGCCCTAATTAGAACAGATCCCCCTCCCCCTCCCCCTTTCATTTCTCATTTCTCTCTCATCTCCTCTTCTTTCTCTCCGCCTCTCTTCTCTTTCTCTCTCCTCTCTTCTTCTTTTTCTCTCTCCTCTCCTCTTTCCTCTTCTCTTTCTCTTTGAACTCCTCTCCTCTTTCCTTGTATCTTCTCCCTCCTTCTTTCTCTTCCGCCCTCCTTCTCAATCCTTCGCCCTCCTTTTTTGTTCTTCTTCCCCCCTTTATTTCTCTTAAATTCGCCCTCCTTTTTAGTTCTTCTTCCTCCCTTTCTTTCTCTTAAATTCGCTTTCCTTTTTTTGTTCTTCTCTCCGTTGGTGCCTAGAAAGCTTAAATTGGCGAGAGAAATTTGAAGTTTCATGGTTAAAACGAAGGTTTTCATGTCAAATTCGACCATGAAAATCGTAGATATAGAGTTTTCATGGTCGAATTTGGCCTCGTAAACCCAATTTTGAGGTTTTGCGTGGTGGAATCAAGGTATGTATCTCTTTTTTCTGATTTTGATTTAAATTGTTTGTTGTTTTTTTGGATTTTTTTGGCTATTTATGGTGGTGGTTGGTGGTGGTTGTTGGAGTACGGCTTTTGGGGGTTGGGCGAGGTGGAGATACGGGCTACGGTGGTGGGTTGTTGCATGTGGTGGTGGTGGGAAGGGGTTGGCAGATCTGGGTTGTGGGGGTGGCGAGGTGGAGATACGGGTCAGGTGGTGGATCTGGGTCGTCGTGGGTTTAGATGATGGGGTCTAGTTCGGTTAGGGTTAGGAAGTGGGTCTGGTTTTGTTAGGGTGGTTGGAGGTGGTGAATGGTGATACGTGGGTCTGGGTTAGGTGGGTTTAGGGTAAGGGTACGGTGGGGATAGTTTAGATCTGGGCTAGGTGGGTTTAGGTTTTGGGAGGATCAAGGTTAGGGTTCGATCAGGGTTTGGGTTAGGTGGGTCTGGGTTAGGGCACGATGGTGGTGGTGGTTGGTGGATCTGGGTTAGTTTTCGGTTAGGGTTCGGTGGTGGTGGTTGGTGAATCTGGACTAGGTGGCTGATTTGGGTGGGTCTGGGTTAGGGTTCGATGGTGGTGGTGGTGGGTGGATCTGGATTAGTTTGGGGAGTGGCGGTCTGATGGTGGTCTGGGTTAGGGTTCGGTGGTGGTGTTCTGAGGTGGTGATACGCCGTGCCGGTGGTGGCGCGACGTGTTTTTTTTTTAATTTCATTAAATCAGTTTTGACGGAATTTCCGTCGAAAATTTCTGGCGGATTTGTGTCCACGGAATTTCCGTCGAAAAAGGTCATTTTTCCTACAAAACCTTTTCCGACAACCGGTTCTGACGGAAAATCCGTCGGAAACGGGTTTTCCTACGGAATTCAGGGTGTTTCCGACGGAATTTTTTCGTCAGAAACGGCCTGTTTTCTAGTAGTGGGACACTGTTTCTTGCTGAAAGTTATGCCATGTGACATGGGTAGGTGGTCTCTCTTGGCTTCTTCCATATTGAATCGTGCTAGTACCTTATCGATATAAGTACTTTGGCTTAATCCAATCATCCTTTTAGATCTATCATGATAGATCTTGATGCCCAATATGTCTGTGCCTCTCCCAAGTCCTTCATTGAAAAACTCTTTCCAAGCCAAGCCCTTTATAGACTCCAACATTGGAATGTTATTTCAAAATGAACAATATTTCATCGACATATAAGACCAGGAATGTGATGTCACTCCCGTTGACCTTCTTGTAAACACAATACTCATCTGGATTCTTGATAAAACCAAACTCATTAGTGGCTTCATCAAATCGCAGATTCCAACTTCTACTTGTCTACTTTAGTCCATAAATAGACTTCTTAAGCTTGCATACCTTCCCAGCATTGTTTGGATCTACAAAACATTTTGTTTGTGTCATGTACACAGTTTCTTCCAAAATCCCATTAAGGAAGGCGGTTTTGACATCCATTTTCCATATATGATAATCATAATATGTAGCAATTGCTAGGATAATCCGGACGGACTTAAGCATGGCAACTGGCGAAAAGGTTTCATCATAATCAACGTCGTGAATTTGACTGTAACCTTTTGCCACCAATCTAGCTTTGTATACATATACATTTCCATCATTGTCGGTTTTCAACTTGAAAATCCATTTGCAACCGATAGGTGTGTAACCTTCGGGCAAATCAACCAAGTCCCATACTTGATTTTCAAACATGGAGTCCATCTCGGATTTCATGGCTTCTTGCCATTTTGTAGAGTCGGGGCTCGTCATAGCTTGTTTGTATGTTGTTGGCTCATCTCCATCCACAACTAAGATGTCTTAATCCTCGGTTAAACAACACCGAGGTATCTATCTAGTTGAGATCCTGGCCTTTGCGACCTACGCACGGTAATAGATTGAGCAATTGCATAGTCATTTTGGCTTTGCACATTTTCGGTTTGACTCTGACCAATGTCAACAACTGCTTCTAAAGCACTTTGATTGTTAGTTTTGTCAAGTTGACTTTGTTGCTCATCCTCTCAAACTTCATCAAATTCGATTTTCCTCCTACTTGTCATTTTGGAAATGTGCTCCTTCTCCAAAAAGATACCATCACAGAAACAAATACTTTGTTCTCGGATTTATTGTAGAAGTAATACCCCTTTGTTTCTTTTGGATATCCCATAAAGAAACACTTGTCAAATTTTGGGT
>CM068281.1:61715053-61760751 GCA_034703905.1 Chenopodium berlandieri
AACCATCAATTATAAGCTATAATTAGCTATAATCACCTAGCTCCAATCATCATAAATCCTTATCAATCATCCATGTTCTTAGCCTAAACACCATCCTGATACATCCCAATCAAATACCATACCTTATTCACGAGATTCAAATACTCTAAGCCATATTCGACGTTGCCTTCGACCTCGACGTGAAAGGTTGATAGTTCTGAGGGTTTGGTCCAAAATTTATATTTCAATTCATATTTGATTTATTTACTTTAATGATTTTAACTTTCTTGAAGTTTACTAACATGTGTATTGTTTTAATAGCAAGAAGGTTGAGGCATCAAAGTGAGTAATTCAATTATCCCCTTAAATATTCTTTTGATTTTGGAGCAAAAAACATGTTTAGGATGGTTTTATGCTTCCTATTATCATGTTAGGATGTTTTTATGATTTCTAGTATCATGTTTAGGATAACGCTATGATTTTCGTTATTAGTGACATGCTAGGAGTTGTACTATTAACGATGTCTTGATGATGTTCTTATGATGATAATTGTTGTGTTAATCATATGTTGCTTGATTATTCATGATTTATTGTTATTGCTTGATCACACCCTTTTTGCATATTTAAAGGGAATTTGTACTTGAAATCACGCTTAATAAAGATAATTAATAATTTGGATTTATGCTAAAATGATTTTAATTCAGGTGATCACCAATAATAGATTTGATTGTGCATTAATAATCAACCAACGTAGATTAAACAGGTTTAAGATTAACTTGATGTATGTATGTTGATCGAAAAGCGCACATGAATATCATAAGAATTTAGTAGAGGCCTATTTAGGGCGGGTTCAATCTCTTTTAGGTTGGATTCGTACCATCATCACTGAACATCCAGTCATGGTTCCGGACCACTATGGAGTTAGCGATCTCCGTGATCGTGAATGGGGTGTAACCTTCACACCCGTGAACGGTTTACAAGCTCCTAAAACTTGTTGGTGACTCTTTTATCTCTAGCTTCTTTTCTTTGGAACACCACCATGCCTAAAAACATGAACCACAGTAGGGCTCAAAGATAAGTTTGAAAAATTCCCTACAGATATACTCTTCATTTTCCATTTTCAAATGTCATTTGTTAGACCTTGTTATGAAATAAAGTCATGTACTCTAATACTTGTATAACATAGCTTATTGTATAATTCTCTAGTTAGTAAACTGGCAGTTATAGGTTCAAATTTTGTATGAACCATTATAAATTATAAATTTAGAGGTATCAAAAATACCAATTGACTCAATCCAAAGTTTGAATTACATAGACACAACTATCTAATTCTTTCGATCTTAATTATTGTTCTTATTGTTTTCGACTGAGAAGGTTGAAAAGTTTTTCTCATATGAAAACTGTTCATATGAGTAGTTTATAATTTTCCATCAATGTTCCTCTATTTATTTGGTGAATGTGTTAATATTTATTACAAGTACAATTTTACTTCTCCATGCATGATAATTCTAATTTTTAATCATTATTTCTTTTTTCAATTGTGACATTAATTGTATTGTTCCTTTTCTCTAGACTACTCCATCTATTTATGAAAGAGGGTTATGTTTGCCTAAAAAAAATTATATATCGCGGGTGCAAGGTGCATGTAAGGGTATTTTTTTGCTCATTTGATATTATTTTTTTTTGCTTATTTTAAATTATTATAAGGAAAAATACACTTTAATAATCTCAACTATGGGCGATTTACTTCTAATAATCACAACTAAGGTTTATTTTTAATAATCCTAACTATGCTATGCGTTTGCCTCTAATGGTCCCAATGACCGATAACCTACTAAAAGAGTCTTTTTTTTTTTTTTTTTTTTTTTGGGGGGGGGGGGTTTCAATAGCCACGTGTGAACACGTGATTGGTCTAAAATTTAAAAAAAAAAATTAAAACATAAAAATTAAAACAAAAAAAAAAAAAAAAAAAAATTACCCAGCCATCTTCCTCCCTACCGCCAAACCCTAACCCCTCCCTTAAACTTGCCGAAAACTTGCCGAAAACTGGCCGACCACCCACCTTAACCACCAAAATCGGCTGGACGGTCCTCTACCGCCCTATCTGACCCACCCCTGACCCCGAAAACCACCAACTCGACCCATGGAAACCACAACAACTCCAGCCCCGAGCCGCCACCGCAACTCCTCCATAACCCCTGCTACAACTCGCAAACAACAACAATAATACCTCCAGCAGCCCGCACCGACCACCAATTACCTCAGCTGCCGCATCTCAACCACACACATTAGCTACATTAAGAAGGAACGCGACCCCCAACCCCACGGGGGAGAAGTTTACAAAGGATCTATTTAGTAGACTTCATTTCCAAAATACACAAGACACCAATTTACACTAGCAGCCACGCAAATTCTGGCCACCAAAAAGCAGCCCAAAAATAGAGCAGGGCACAAATGTTGGGGTTTTCAAGGTTGAAAAATATTGGGGTGGGTCGGATGGTTGGTAGAGGGTCGGCCGGCCAACCATTTTCTGTGGTAAAGGGAGGGTGCCCGGCAGTTTCTGGCGATGTTAGAGGTTGAAGTTAGGGTTTCCGGTGAGGTTAGGGACTTAGGGGGTGGGGAGAGGGTGGTTGGGAAGATTTTTTATTTTTAATTTTTTTTTAAAATTTTGGACCAATCACGTGATGACACGTGTCATGATAAACTGTTATAATAGGTCGTTGACTTGGTACTGACCGATTGGGACCATTGGAGGCAAACACATAGCATAGTTGGGATTATTAAAAAATAAATATATCAAATGAGCAAAAAATTAATCTTAGTTGCACCTACCTCTATGTGTAGCCGGGTATAAAAAGGTATTGACGTTTGTCATTTTAGGCGTTCCCTTTCAATAATTTTCAAATAACAAAATTGTGGTCTCCTCCCCCATTCGGTTTTTGTAAACTTAATTTTGATGGTTATGCCAATCAGAATTCTGCTACCGCAGGTGTGGTCATTCGGGACCACCTCGGTAATCATGTGGTCAGTCGTACTTATAATTTAAGATCTTGTCCGACCTTCCTTGCATAAGCTATTGCCCTTCGCAATGGCCTCCTTCTTGCTAGGGAATCTAATTTTTTGAATATTTTTATTGAAGGCATTAATCTTGCTGTTTTGTTAATATTTTACAGGGTCATTTCAGCTGTCCATGTAAACTTCAACTTCTTATGACGGATGTCAAGGCTATTTTGGATTATTTTTCGAGCTTTCAGGCAAGACACGTCTATTGAGAAGGAAATCGGCAGCAGACTATGTTCTTGGCTATTCTACTTCGACTCATCAAGATATAAATTCATTTTTAGATAGTAAATTTGCTTATGTTTTGATAGTTTAGGTCACGGTCTTTTGAGGAGACGTACCTAATCTCCTATGTATCTTACTTTAAAAAAAAAAAAATTACGTTTCAATTATCTTAGATTAAGATAAGTACTTTGTTCTATGTTTTTTTTTTACACATTTCCCTCATACATGCATACTTTCCATGCAACTATCCCCATTTATCAAAATATTTGCATAATCCCAATGACCAAACATAACCTTATATTACCTATTCTCAATGCAAATATTCTCATTTTCAAAGTTAATTTAGGCCCTGTTCTTTTGAGCTGCTCTGCTTAAAAATAATAATTAATATTTAATAATAATAATAATAATAATAATAATAATAATTAATATTAAATTAATAATAATTAATAATAATAATAATAATTAATATTTAATAATTAATATTTAATAATAATAATAATTAATATTAAATAATAATAATAATTAATAATTAATATTAATAATAATAATAATAAATATTTAATGGTAATAATAATTAATATTTAATAATAATAATAGTTAATATTTAATAATAAAAAACCACCTTTTTAATCATTTTTTTGCAATTAACCACCTTATAAAAAAATGTTGCAAAAGGCCACCACTTTTTTAAAAAATGTTGCAACTTAACACCTAATACCGGAAAGTGACTATTTGACCAGCTGCTCCAGCGTTGACCCAGTCTTGTGCCTCGCATGTGACATTAATTAATCCCTAATTCCTTTTTCTTTCCTTTTCTCTTTCGATTTCCCTCTTTCTCCTCCCTTGCTCCTCTTTATTTCTCTTTCTTCCTCGCATTTACTTCTAATCTACAATAGCTGAGTATGTTGCGGGCTAGATTTGGCAGGCGATTTATTGCAAGTGGTTGAAATAGTTGTTGGGTAATCCAAATAAGGTAAAAAAAATGATTTTTCATCGTCTATTTTTACTCGCCTCCAATTTTCACCCAATTGCATCATCTTCTCTGAATTTTTCTCTAAACATTTGTGTTGTCATCAATGGTTAAAGGAACAAGAGGCAAACACAAGGCTCAATTTGAGGGGGGAGGCAAATTTGGCATGCATGGTTCAAATCTTACAGGCCTCAAATCTTCGGTGGGGTTCTCATGAGTCTAAGACTTCAATCTCGCGATTGGGACGCCACACCCACACTTTTTGTTTAATGGAGATTGAGACATTAGACCTACAAGTACCAAATTAAGAAGGAAATTAGCAAACCCTAAATTCTTGAATTCGCAAAAAAATTCGAATTTAATTACCATAGAGGAACAAAGAAGACAGAGAAAAAGAAAATAGGGAAAAAAAACCTTAACAGTTGAATTGTGAAGAAGCAGCAGCAATGATGAACAATGGAGAGGAGGAATAGAGATGCGAGGAAGAAAGAGGAACAGAGAGGAGAAAGAAAGAGAAGCAGGGGTAGAGAAAAGGGGGAGAATTAGGGATTAATTAATGTCACGTGCGAGGCACATGACTGGGTCAACGCCGGAGCAGCTGGTCAAATAGTCACTTTCCGCCATTAGGTGTTAAGTTGCAACATTTTTGTAAAAAGTGTTGGCCTTTTGCAACATTTTTTTTATAAGGTGGTTAATTGCAAAAAACAGAATTTCCTAATAATAATGCTGAAATCTGCTATGCTCTGCTCTGCTCTGCTGAAATCTGATCTGCTCAGAAACTCAAAAGAACAAGGCCTTAATGTCTTAAATTCTTAATACTTGATACTCCTTATATGTGGATATAATCATTGCTTTCATAACCTTAGTTTCCTTATTAACTATATAAATCACAAACATGACTTTATGACCCTTTCCCTTTAGTTTCTTTATGTTTTTGTTATTGAATTCAATAAAACAATACTCTTTGAAGGTAGTAAGTGTTAGATATAGAGTATACAAAATAATTAAAAGAGAAAAAATTTCACACTGCACAAATAAATTAAGAACATTACAGCAACATAGGACGTGATACTAATCACTGTCCTTAGGATAATATTAGCCCCCACTATAAGTGTTGTTGGAGATATCCGCTAATTTACCCCCCAGGATAATCCTATTTCCAGAACAAAAAACACAACCAATTTTTTGATCTCCATGAATGTTTTAATATTTGAAGCACAGAGAAAATATTGAAAAGGGAAAAGTATTGAAAAATTAACTGTCCAAATGAAACCATGCCATCTATATTTATAGATAACAATGACAATTATTTCTTTGTTTTATAAAAACTGTCAAACATTATCTTATTCCACGGATTTTCAAGATAAATAAATGTAATTTATCCGTTTTTAATGATAATGCTAATGTACCCAAGTGCTAAGTGCTATCTATGACTTTAGATATATAAGTAGTTATATATATCTAACTCACGTAATATAGCTCTAAACAAAGTGTCCAATTCAATTAGCCACTTAAGTATGCACTTGAATACATCAGTACAATTCTCCATCTTCTTACCATGTGGGATAATGTTCCCTTTGCTCATACAATTTAACACTACTTCAACAATCCCCCACTTAGTCTTAAATGTAACATATTGTGCATAATGAAAGTATCTTTCAATTTGAACTTTCAATTAGTGTAAGTTTTCAAAATTCTAACGAAATTTATGGCAACTTAGTGCTTTTGAGCCAAAATTCCTTAGGTTAGAATCAGAAGAACCATACACATAATAAAAACTTTATTAAAAGTTCATAAACTTTGTAGCACTATTATGGCCATGTGCTCATCCTAGTTTCGTAGACATTTATAAAAAATAGACCCAAAATTTTTTGTTAGAAGCGGCACCACTTCTATGTATATATAGGTGAAATTCTTTAATTCCAAGAACTCCATTAAGAGTTTTACTCATCCTAACAATGACACTAGAAAACTAATTACTAGTGTCATCAAGTCAATTATCAACAACTTGTTTTTACCATATTGAACCTTTTAACAAAGGGTATACTTTAGAAAAAGTTGGTTTGCATTGTTGTTGAATATTCAAATAGGTCTCAAGCTCCTTTCACGGCTTGTTTCATACACCAAATTCCTTGCAAGTCCTTTTGTAAAAGGATCTGCAAGATTTTTACAAGACCTTACGTAAGTCACAGTTATTATACCATCGGATATCAACTGCCTCACATACGCATGTCTTATACTTATATGTCTAGATTTCCCGTTATAAACCTTATTATAAGCTCTAGGCAATGTTGCCTCACTATCGCAGTGCAAAGAAATGGATGTTATTGGTTGTGGCCACAACTTAATATCTAACAACATGTTTCTTAACCATTCTGCCTCTTTGCCTGCTGCAGCCAAAGCCAAAAACTCGGCCTCCATGGTTGAATGAGTGATGCATATTTGTTTCTTTGATGCCCAAGAAACTGCACCACCACTAATCAAAAATATCCAACCACTTGTAGATTTACTATCATCATCACCGCTAGATATCCAACTAGCATCAGAAAATCCTTCAAGAATAGCAGGGAAGTTTCCATAATGCAATGCCAGATTTTTAGTTCTTTTCAAGTATCCAAAAATCCTTCCTATTGCTTCCCAGTGCTCTAAACTAGGATTACTTGTAAACCTTGAAAGTTTACAATCAGCAAATGCAATATCCGGCCTAGTACAATGTGTTGCATACATTAAACTACCAATTGCACTTGCATATTCAAACTATGTTACAGCTCTTCCATTATTCTTTACCAGTTCACGAGAAGGGTCGTATGGAGTGTTATATTCTTTGAATGGCAAATGCTCAAATTTTCCTAGCATTTTCTCAATGTAATGAGTTTGACTCAAAGAATAACCCCACTATTTCTCTTAACTTTGATACCCAAAATTGTATCAACCTCTTTCAAATCTTTCATTTGGAAGCATTCACTTAAAAAATCTTTTGGTATCATCTATGCCTTTCATGTTAGTTCCTATGATTAACATATCATCAACATAAAGGCACACTATCACTCCATACTCCTCTGTAAATTTAGAATAAATACATTTATCTGCTGTATTATGCACAAAACCATGAGATAAGACAACATTGTCAAATTTCTCATGCCATTGCTTAGGAGCCTGTTTCAAATCATAAAGTGACTTAAGCAACTTGCAAACTTTATGTTCATTACCAGGAAGTACAAAACCTTTGGGTTGTTTCATATACACCTCCTCATCTATAATCACCATTAAGAAAAACTGTCTTTATATCCATTTGATGCACAAACAAATCAAAAATTTATGCTAAAGCCAACAAAACTCTAATGGATGTAATTCTTGCTACGGGTGCATAAGTGTCAAATTAGTCTATTCCCTCTTTTTGTGTACAACCTTGTGCTACAAGACTAGCTTTAAAGGTGACTATGGACCCATATGTGTTACGTTTTACCTTAAAAATCCATTTGCATCCTACAGCCTTACAACCGGGAGGTAAATCTGATAAGATCCAAGTCTTATTAGCAATCAAAGATTCCATCTCATCATTGATTGCCTCCCTCCAAAAATCTTCATTCCTAGAAGTCATTGCTTCTTGATATGTCTTAGGATCATCCTCTATATTCAATGTAATAGGAATCTTTTTCGTAATAACATCTCTATATCCTTCAACAAGAAAAGAAATAGCTTGAGAATTAATAAAATCTGGACCCAAATCCTTTTCCTTTCTAGCTCTTACACTTCTCCTTGGTTCACTAGGAACATTAGGATTCATTCTTGTATTGCTAGATGAACAATCAAGAAAATGTGTTACTTGTAGTCTTTGGATTGATTCGTCAATAATGGAATCTTTACGAAATTTGACTTAAAAAAACTCTACATCTCGTGATTCCACTATCACATTTGTATCCAAGTCCAAAGTCTATATGCCTTTGAATTTTCTGCATAACCCACAAAAACACTCTTTAAAGCCCTAGGACCTAACTTAGTTGTCTTAGGATCAGGGACTTTATAATATGCAAGACACCCCCAAACTCTAATATAACTAATGTTAGGTTTCCTTCCTCTCCAAATTTCGTATGGAGATAGTTTCATCTTCTTTGAGGGAATTCTATTAAGTACATGACAAGTTGTTAGCAAAGCCTCACCCCATAGATTCATAGGTAAATTGGAGTTAACAATCATGGCATTCACCATATCAACTAGAACTCCATTTTTCCATTTTGTTGAGGTCTATAAGGTGCACTAACTTGATGTACAATTCTATTATCTTCACAAAATGAAGTAAATTCAGTAGGAAAATATTCCCCACCTCTATCACTTCGCAAGATTTTCAATTTCTTACCCTTTTGTGTTTCAACCATGGATTTGTAAATCAAGAACATGTCATAAGCTTGATCTTTTGATTTCAATAAACATAGGTAAATTTAGAACAATCATGAATAAAAGTAATAAAATACCTACGTCCACCTCTAGTTAAACACCATTTAACAAATATCTGAATGTACAAGTTCCAATATATCAGAAACTCTATCAACCTTTGGAAAAGGCTTTCTTTTCATCTTCGCTTTAACACACACTTCACATGCATTTATCTTTAAATTCATCATTAAAAGCTATTAAGCCATTTTTACTCATGAATTTCATAGTTTGGTAATTTATGTGTCTTAAGCGATTATGCCAAAGATTAAAACTTGAACATTCAATATTAAAACTGAAATCAAAAGAAAACTCATAAGAATAAGCAGAAAATTCAATTTTATTAATGCTGAGTTTAAACTTACTATCAGATACATATCCTTTTCCTACGAAACTACCTGCCTTAGACAGTATTATTTTATCAGATTCAATGACTGTCTTAAGGCCTTTCTTACGTAACATATAACCAGACACCAAGTTCTTTCTAATCTCATGAACATACAACACATTTGTCAGTATTACTTTCTTTCTAGAAGTGAATTGTAATTCTACACTTCCCGTACCCTGAACCTTGTTAGTATTGATATGTTCATTTAATATAGAGATTTACCGCCGTCCCATGGTCATATTTAGGAGTATTATTGGCTCTTCGGAGTAACTTTTATTACTAATATGCGTTTTCTAGTGTTTTCGTAGTTTTGGTACTATTTTATAGGAAATTGCAGATTTGGAGCATTTTCCCAGACTTATGTTAAGCCACTACGAGCACTGGAGAATTATGACCGTATTTCATAGCCCAAGACTGGTTGGAGTCATCAAATCGGTGATTAAGGGCTTGGCAAAGAAGAGACTGAGGCAATGGACCAAGTATTCAAGACCCTAGGTGGAAAACCCGCAATTGGGCCAAGAAAATAGCCCAATTGAAGAGGTCCAGCTTGCCCGAGACCTCGCCCGACCGGGCAAGCCCTCGCCCTGAGGCGCGCCCGGCTGGGCGTGGCATATATAAGAAAAGAAGCTTCGCCCTGTCTCGTGCCCAACAGGGCGCAAGTGAAAATTTAAGGTTCAAAAAAGCGGGCCTGACCGGGCGAAGCTCCGCCCGACCGGGCGCGTGTTCTGAAGAGTTTTAATGATTTAATTTGTTTTATTTTTTAGCCTAAGTATAAATACGTTTTGTTTTAGGAAGTTAAGGACGACTACTCTTTACTTTAATTTCAGATTTAGTTAAAGCTTTTGTGAATACTCTTACTTTCTCTCTCTACACCCTTGAGTTTATGCCATTCATTATTTTCCATTAATTTTGGCAACGATTCCTTCCCTTTCATTTTCAGTAATTAATTTCTTAGATTAATTATGTCGTATTTTATTGCTTTGCTTAATTTAGATTTTAATATGTGTGAGTAGTTTATTTTCTAGGGTTGTGGGGATCCATAAATAATATGAAGGGGTAATTTACTATTGTTGATTGTGAATGCTTTGGTTGATTTCCTATTGATTGAATTAATACTATGCAATTAGATTAGGCGTGGCTTAATTGTATGAGTTATGCAATATTGATTTGAGATTCGAGAGATGAGAATTGATGTTTAGGCTTAGTTTCAATAGGTAGATTAATTTATAAATGGTTAAGTCAAGATTCGAGAGATGCGATTTAATACCGGTAGATTAATTCTGTGATTGTAATACGTAGCGAAAGCCCTTTATGATCTGATTAATTAATGCATTGATAATTGGTTGTTGTGTTTTACCCTGGAATATTATTTATTGGTGAACCTGTACCCTAGGCCTTTTATTATTGATTTGCTCCCTTATTTAATTTGCCTTAGTTTAATTATTTTCCTTTAGTTTAATTCTCATAAAAACAAATTGGTTACTTGATAATTTAGATTATATTAATTAATTAGGAATAGAAAGACTTGTTTCCCTGTGGATTCGACCCTACTTCCCTATCTATTTTAGTTAGTGGTTTTAGGAATTACTTTTGATTAGGTACTTTAGCTTGTCAAAATTTGGCGCCGTTGCCGGGGAAACGGTTTTATTTTTATTTCTAATTATTTCTGTAGTCTAGATTATTTTCTTTAGTCTCAGAGAACGCAAGTTCTTTGAGACAGTTTCTCATATCTGTTTGTTTAGTTCTGTGTTTATGCCCAGGAGTTCTAGATCAGGTTACATTCCATTTGATCCTGAAATCGAACGTTCTTTTCATAGACAGAAGAACCTTTTTAAACAGGTACGAGCTACTTCCGAGGGAGATACACCTTAGGAACCCCCATCTGATTCTAGTGACACAGAAGTTTCTTCAGAACCAGAATCAGTGATGGCTCAACCACCTTGCAAGCTTAGTGATTATTCGCAGTCATCCCTTGCAGATTTTCCACACCTTGCTCCTACACCCAATCTCGAGGGAGTATAATTCGAGATTCAACCACAGTTATTACTATGATCGAAAGGAAGCAATTTAGCGGAGCTAAGGGTGAAGATCCAAATCATCATATTTTAGATTTTTGCCAATATTGCAACATTATTAGGCAAGCTGGGGTCACGCAGGACCAAATCAGGGAGATTCTTTTTCCCTTTTCTTTATGTGGTAAAGCTAAATTATGGTACAATGGATTGAATAGAACTGCACCTGGTATTACTAACTGGGATACTCTTGCTTTGAATTTCTATAATAAATACTACCCTGCAGAGTGGACAGCTTTGTTAAGAAGTTCAATCCAAAATTTTGCCCAAGATGTTGATGAAAGTTTATATGAAGCTTGGGAAAGATTTAAGGATTTGCAGAGAGAATGCCCACATCATGTTCTAGCACAGTGGCAGATAATCCAAGCCTTCTACAACGGGCTTGGAAATTCATCTAGATCAATTCTTGACTCAGCAGCCAATGGAAGATTCATGAATCTCCAAGTAGATCTAGCAGGAACAGTTATTGAAGAAATGGCAATTCATAATTCCCAATACGGGAATCCAAGAGGTTTTGCAAACAAGGGAAAACATAATGTCGATTCCGTATCCTTTGTGCAGGCTCAATTAACCTCTATTTGCCAAAAATTAGATAATATTAGTACTGCTATTCCTACTTCCGTAGCTAATGTTTCTGCTGTTAATAATAATAATAATGATTCTTTTTGTGAAAATTGTGGAATTATAGGTCATTGGGAACAAGATTGTAGGAGTTCCATGGAGCAAGTTAATGCCTTCCAAACCTATAAGCAAAATAACCCATACAACACACTTATAATCCCGGTCTCCGAAACCATCCAAATCTTTCTTACCGGAGTACCAATGTGTAAAACCCTCCACCTCCGCAACAACCACAACAACAAGCACCACAACAAACACAGCAAAAATATTACCAACCTCCTAACCAAAGAGCCCAACCACAAAATCCACCTCCATCTACTGACCCTGCCTTGTCAGAAATTAGAACGATGTTAGCAAGTATGCAAAAACACATGCAGAGTAGGGATGCACAAATTGATTCGATCTTAGCCCACAATAAAATTATGGATAATCAAATTGCGCAACTTTCCTCTACTCTACAAACTCGCCAGCAGGGAGCCCTACCATTGCAGCCAGTACAACCTATAGATCATGCAAATGCTATTACTCTGAGGAGTGGTTCACACTATGATGGGCCTCCTATGCCTATGGATGATGAACCTGTTTAAACAAAAATTTCTAATCCTGACTCTGTTATACCAAATGATCTTGTTACTGGCCCTGTAGGGCTCCAGGGTAAAACTAACATTTCTAATGATACATTGCAGGGTACAACTCCAAAGAAAGTTACAACTCAAGTCAAGAGTGGAGATGTACAGAAACCAGTTATCAAACTAACCTTTCCCTAATAGACAATTGAAGACTAAGTTGGATAAGCAGTTTGGTAAGTTTCTGGAGGTTGTGAAAAACTTGCAGGTAACAATTCCTTTCACAAAGTTAATTACACAAATTCCTGCATATGCTAAATTTATCAAAAGATATTTTGACTAGGAAAAGAGCCTTTAGTGAGGTAGAGACTGTAGCTTTTATAGAAGAATGTAGTGCTTTATTGCAAAATAAATCTCCACCTAAATTAAAGGATCCTGACAGTTTTTCTATTCCTTGTCATATTGGTAATGTCTTTATTGATAAAGCATTATGTGATTTGGGTGTTAGTGTTAGTGTTATGCCATCGTCTGTATGCTCTAAGCTTAATATGGGTAATTTAAAAGTTACCAACATTACTTTGCAAATGGCGGACCGTTCTGTTAAATACCCTTTAGGTATTCTAGAGGATGTCCCTGTTAGAGTTAGTAAATTTTTTATCCCTGTTGATTTTGTTGTTTTAGACATGGCGGGAGGATACACAAATTCCAATAATATTAGGTAGACCTTTCCTCCACACTGCAGGAGCCATTATTGATGTAAAAAATGGATTACTAACTCTATCTGTCGGAGATGATAATATCACCTTTAATTTAGGGAAAGTTTTGAAAGGTCCTATGTTAGAGGAAAATTGATGTAGTATTGATGTGATTGATGTAATTGATGTTATTTGTGAAGATAGCTTACCACATATCCTTGCGAGGGATCCCTTGGAGGAAGTAGTTGTGGTGATTTTACTACAGGTGATGCTGGTATTTGGAGCAGAGAGGTGGATGCTATAGAGAAAGCTCTCGCACTCGAAGAACTTGACCCTACGGAGAGCAAGAAGGTAGTAAAATTAGTTCAGGAATCAAAACCTGTAGAGGTTAAGAAACCTGAACTAAAGCCTCTCCCTTCTCATTTAAAATATGTATTTCTTGATGAGCAGGAATTACACCATGTGATCATTAGTACTGCACTTGATGACCCACAAATTTCCCAACTTCTTGAGGTTCTTCGAACCCACAAAAGGGTAATTGGGTACAGTATTGATGACCTCAAGGGTATTAGCCCTGATTTTTGTATGCACAGGATACACTTAGAGGACAATCACAAACCATGTATTCAACCCTAGAGAAGGTTTAATCCTAACATGCAGGAAGTAGTTAAGAAAGAGGTTATGAAATTACTTGATGCAGGTATTATCTATCCTATTTCTAACTCAAAGTGGGCGAGTCCTGTACAGGTAGTTCCTAAAAAGGGTGGGATGACGGTGATAAAAATGAATTAATTCCCACTAGAATTATAACAGGGTGGCGTATGTGCATTGATTATCATAGATTAAATATTGCCACCAAGAAAGATCACTTCCCTCTCCCTTTTATTGATCAAATGTTAGAAAGGTTAGCTAATCATAAATTCTTTTGCTATTTAGATGGGTACTCGGGATTTTTCCAAATTTCGATTCACCTTGATGATCAGGAAAAGACCACATTTACATGTCCTTATGGTACTTTTGCATATCGTAGGATGCCCTTTGGTCTATGTAATGCCCCTGCTACTTTTCAACGTTGCATGATGAGTATCTTTTCTGAGTTCATAGAGTCTATCATGGAAGTCTTTATGGATGATTTTAGTGTGTATGGGTCTTCATTTGGTGCATGTCTAGCTAATCTCACTAAAATTTTGAAAAGAAGTGAAGAATGCAATTTGGTTTTAAATTGGGAAAAATGTCACTTTATGGTGACAGAAGGAGTGGTTCTTAGTCATATTATATCTGGTAAGGGTATACAAGTAGATAAAGCTAAGGTTTCCGTGATTGAGCAATTACCTCCACCAGTTAATGTTAAGGGGGTTAGAAGTTTCTTAGGTCATGCGGGGTTTTATCGTCGTTTCATCAAAGAATTTTCTAAAATTGCTAAACCACTAACTCAGCTTTTACTCAAGGATGCCCCATTTGTTTTTACTGACGAGTGTCTTGAGGCTTTTAACAGGATCAAGCAGGCTTTGATATCGGCACCTATCATATGTACTCCCGATTGGAATCTTCCTTTTGAGATTACGTGTGACGCTAGTGATTTTGCAGTAGGAACGTGCTGGGACAAAGAAAGAACAAAGTTTTATATGCTATTTATTATGCAAGTAAAACTTTGGATGAAGCCAAATCAATTATGCCACCACGGAGAAGGAATTTCTTGCTCTGATTTATGTTTTAGAAAAATTTAGATCATATCTAGTTGGTTCCAGAATTATTGTTAACACTGATCATGCAGCTATGAAATATCTTATAGTTAAGGCGGAAACAAAGCCTAGGCTCCTACGTTGGGTTCTCTTGCTCCAAGATTTCAATGTAGAAATTAAAGATAAAAAGGGCACAGAGAATGTGGTTGCAGATCACTTGTCGAGGATCAAGTATATATGATGCGGGGAAGGATTCTCTTCCTATAGACGATTCTTTCCCTGATGACCACTTGTTTATAGTTGTAGAGCAACACCCTTGGTATGCCGATTATGCTAATTATTTGGTGGGCGGTACTCTACCTCTTGATTTGTCCTACCAACTGAAAAAGAGGTTCCTTTATGATGTTAAACATTATTTTTGGGATGATCATTTTTTGTTTCGTGAGTGTGCAGATGGACTATTTCGCAATTGTGTTCCTGAATGGGAAGTTCACGGTGTACTTACAAGATGCCACAACTCACCATATGGAGGACACCATGGTCCCACTAAGATAGTAGCAAAGATCAATGAGTCGGGTTTCTATTGGCCTACCATGTTCAAGGATGCTCACTCTTTTGTCCAAGCTCGTGACTCTTGCCAAAGGACTGGCAACATCTCGCGGCGGCATAAGATGCCTCAAATAGGTATTTTGGAAGATGAAATTTTTTATGTTTGGGGTATTGATTATATGTGACCTTTTCCCTCATCAAAAGGGAATCGTTATATCCTTGTCGTCGTTGATTATGTATCTAAGTAGGTTGAAGCCATTGCCACACCTACCAATGATGCCAAGGTGGTTCATAAGCTTTTCAAGAAAACTATTTTTCCTAGATTTGGAGTCCCTAGAGCCGTAATTAGTGATGGAGGATCTCATTTTCATGAGCGAAAGTTAGATACCCTTCTCAAAAAGTATGGTGTCTACCATAGGACGGGTTTAGCTTACCATCCCAAACTAGTGGCCAAGTTGAGGTTTCTAACCGTGAGATTAAGGCTATTTTAGAGAAGGTGGTAGCAAAGTCTAGGAAGGATTGGAGCGATAAGTTGGATGACACTCTTTGGGCGTATAGAAGTGCATTTAAGACCCCCATTGGTACTTCCCCCTATTGACTTGTGTATGGGAAAGCATGTCACCTCCCAGTGGAATTGGAGTATAAGTCTTATTGGCAATTAAAGAGCTCAATTTGGATGCTAAGTTAGCGGGAGACAAGAGGTTACTACAACTTAACCAACTAGATGAGTTTAGGTTGATGGCCTATGATAGTGCACGTGTCTACAAGGAGAAGACCAAGAAATGGCATGACAAGATGATCCTTTCGAGAGAATTCAAAGAGGGTGATAAGGTTTTGTTGTTCAATTCTAGACTTAAACTGTTCCCAGGAAAGTTAAAGTTAAGGTGATCGGGTCCTTTCACTGTTAAAAGGGAAAACAAATTCGGTTATGTGGATCGGAGTTATATGATGAACATGGTGGTGATTTTAAGGTAAATGGCCAAAGATTGAAATTATACCATGAAGGGGCTACGATTGGTGCAATTGAATTACTTCACCTAATCGATTCTATCTCATCTTGAACAACATATAGTAAGAAGGTCGTGCGTTTGCTAGATAAACCAGCGCTTTACGGGAGGCAACCCGTATTTTCTTGCTTTTTAGAATTCTTTTTCCCTTATTTTTGTCTTTTGAGAGGAAGAGAGGAGGGAATTTAATGTGTTTTAGAGTATTTTGTACAGGTTGGAGAAAAAGAGTTAGCCAAATTTTGAAGAGAAAAAGAAAAAAAAATTCGGACTCAAAATACTATGGCGCGCCCGACTGGGCGAGCATCCGCCTGACTGAGCGTGAGAGAAACAAGATTTTTGGCCAACAGTTCGCCCGACCGGGCAAACATCCGCCCGACCGGGCGCGAGAGTAAAGTTCGAAAAAGAGTCAAATTCTCTCGACCGGGTGACAACCCGTCCGACCGGGCGCGAGAGGAAGAAAACTTGAAACCTGAATCTCGCCCGACCGGGCGCGAGCCCAGCAAATTTCAATTCGTTAGATCGCCCGACCGGGCGAGTGGCCGCCCGACCGGGCGCGCCTATACCTTCCTCCGTGATTTTCTTCTTCTTCTTTCTTTCTTCTTTCTTACTCTTTCCTCCATAGTTTTTCTCTCTAAAACTCAAATTTCTCTACCTTCTCTCTAAGATCTCTCCTCCATTTCTCACCCAAACTCAGATATTTTTACATATTCCTTCTCCCTTCTTCACCCTCTTTATTTCTATCCTAATTTTGTGTGTTTTTTGAAAAAAAAAATTCAATATGTTTGGAAAGAGGGCAAGAACACAAGGGGGGCGTGGTTCGGGCTCAAGTGCACCAGTCGACCCAGAGTTACAACTACCTCAGTGGCCGACGATCAAGATTGCAACTTCGCAACAGTGTGAACGGCTCATCAACCTCTACGAACGGGAGGTAAATCCTTCTCGGTGGTTACACCGAGACACCCTTCAATCTCTAGGGTTATATGAGCATGTTAGACGTTTCATGAGCATGTTATATGAGCATGTTAGACGTTTCATGAATGATATTGGCATGCGAAAATTTGTTGATATGCACTATCCCACTTATAGAGAAATAACATGTGAATTTCTTTCCTCCTTGAATGTGGTTCAATCAAATAATGGTCCTTTTTTGCATTTTAGGTTGAATAATAGAAATGTTAGTTTAACCTATGTTGAATTTGCTACTTTGTTTGAACTTGATCCCCATCCCCCCACCCAATGGCATGAAGATTATAAGGCCGATGATATATATCTTGCTTTTTCGGGCAAACCTTGCCCAAATTCACAACATGCTAGCGCCCTTCCTTTCCACCACCCGTCCCTAAAATCTTCCAAAGATTTTCGGGACTTGTTTTCTAGCTCGTCATGAACCCTACAACGCCCAAACCAACGAGCTAGCTATCCTAGGTCATTATGTGTATGGGTACGGGAAATTGAACATTGCTCTTGATATTATTACCCATTTGAGTAGGCACGCCAATGCCTGTAGCAACAATGCCAAGACCCCTATCCATTGTGGCGGCCTAATCACTAGGATAGGATTAAGAAGGCGGGGTTTAATGAGTCTAGATATGAGGGGTTGACCAACTGTAGGGGGGGTTCTTATGAACTTGCCGTACACTACACGAAAATAGCAAATTGGCAACGGTTCAAACCCCCCCAAAGGAAACGGTTTTGAACCGTTGCTTATTTGAGGGTTGCTAAATCCCAAAATAATTGGCAACGGTTCAAAACCATTACTCAAGCAATTGGCAACGGTTAACCGTTGCCACTAACCATGGACTCTTTTTTTTTTTTTTTTTTTTTTAAGTAATTGGCAACGGTTAACCGTTGCCAATTGCTTGAGTTGGCAACGGTTAACCGTTGCCATTGACTTTGCCGCGCTTTTTTTTTTTTTTTTTTTTTTTAAATATTGGCAACGGTTAACCGTTGCAATTGATATTTTTGTTTTTTTTTTTTTTTTCCTGCACTAATATTGACCTGTTTTCTTTTTTTTTTTTTTTTTTTTGGCTGCAATTTTTTTTTTGGCTGCAATATTATTAATAATAATAATAATTATTATAATAATAATAATTATTATTATTATTATAATGATAATAATAATTATTATTATTATTATATATGATAATAGTAACAATAATTAGTAAAATTAATAACAAAACATAAATAATTAATAATAACAATCGCAAGAGATGATATAATAAATTAGAAAAATGTTTCATGTATAGTACATAATTAATAAGCTAAGGCTAGGATTGATGAAGAGATGATATAGTACAAAAATGTATGACGATATTTACAAATTAAATGTGATGTAGGTCGCCAACATCTCCCGAATTACATGGAGTTCCTCGCTCGTGTATGGAAGTCCCGTTTGCCCCATGCAAAACTTAGAATACACAAAACGTGAGTTAGTAGAAGTGAAATAATAATAATTGGGGTTAGTTATAGGTGACTAATGCTTGAGATTACAAGAAAAGAGCAAGTAGGAGGTTTTGGGACGCAATTTCAACCAAAATGGCTCAAGTAAGGCCATTTTGGCTACTATGATGCCTATTTTCTATATTTGTTGTCTATTGAACTCACAACTACTCAAAACATGTCATTATCAATTAGTTATAGGTGACTAATGCTTGAGATTACAAGAAAAGAGCAAGTAGGAGGTTTTGGGACGCAATTTCAACCAAAATGGCTCAAGTAAGGCCATTTTGGCTACTATGATGCCTATTTTCTATATTTGTTGTCTATTGAACTCATAACTACTCAAAACATGTCATTATCACTTAGTTATAGGTGACTAATGCTTGAGATTGCAAGAAAAGAGCAAGTAGGAGGTTTTGGGACGCAATTTCAACCAAAATGGCTCAAGTAAGGCCATTTTGGCTACTATGATGCCTATTTTCTATATTTGTTGTCTATTGAACTCATAACTACTCAAAACATGTCATTATCACTTAGTTATAGGTGACTAATGCTTGAGATTACAAGAAAAGAGCAAGTAGGAGGTTTTGGGACGCAATTTCAACCAGAATGGCTCAAGTAAGGCCATTTTGGCTACTATGATGCCTATTTTCTATATTTGTTGTCTATTGAACTCACAACTACTCAAAACATGTCATTATCACTTAGTTATAGGTGACTAATGCTTGAGATTACAAGAAAAGAGCAAGTAGGAGGTTTTGGGACGCAATTTCAACCAAAATGGCTCAAGTAAGGCCATTTTGGCTACTATGATGCCTATTTTCTATATTTGTTGTCTATTGAACTCATAACTAATCAAAACATGTCATTATCACTTAGTTATAGGTGAATAATGCTTGAGATTGCAAGAAAAGAGCAAGTAGGAGGTTTTGGGACGCAATTTCAACCAAAATGGCTCAAGTAAGGCCATTTTGGCTACTATGATGCCTATTTTCTATATTTGTTGTCTATTGAACTCATAACTACTCAAAACATGTCATTATCACTTAGTTATAGGTGACTAATGCTTGAGATTACAAGAAAAGAGCAAGTAGGAGGTTTTGGGACGCAATTTCAACCAAAATGGCTCAAGTAAGGCCATTTTGGCTACTATGATGCCTATTTTCTATATTTGTTGTCTATTGAACTCATAACTACTCAAAACATGTCATTATCACTTATTTATAGGTGACTAATGCTTGAGATTGCAAGAAAAGAACAAGTAGGAGGTTTTGGGACGCAATTTCAACCAAAATGGCTCAAGTAAGGCCATTTTGGCTACTATGATGCCTATTTTCTATATTTGTTGTCTATTGAACTCATAAATACTCAAAACATGTCATTATCACTTAGTTATAGGTTACTAATGCTTGAGATTACAAGAAAAGAGCAAGTAGGAGGTTTTGGGACGCAATTTCAACCAAAATGGCTCAAGTAAGGCCATTTTGGCTACTATGATGCCTATTTTCTATATTTGTTGTCTATTGAACTCATAACTACTCAAAACATGTCATTATCACTTAGTTATAGGTGACTAATGCTTGAGATTACAAGAAAAGAGCAAGTAGGAGGTTTTGGGACGCAATTTCAACCAAAATGGCTCAAGAAAGGCCATTTTGGCTACTATGATGCCTATTTTCTATATTTGTTGTCTATTGAACTCACAACTACTCAAAACATGTCATTATCACTTAGTTATAGGTGACTAATGCTTGAGATTACAAGAAAAGAGCAAGTAGGAGGTTTTGGGACGCAATTTCAACCAAAATGGCTCAAGTAAGGCCATTTTGGCTACTATGATGCCTATTTTCTATATTTGTTGTCTATTGAACTCATAACTACTCAAAACATGTCATTATCACTTAGTTATAGGTGACTAATGCTTGAGATTGCAAGAAAAGAGCAAGTAGGAGGTTTTGGGACGCAATTTCAACCAAAATGGCTCAAGTAAGGCCATTTTGGCTACTATGATGCCTATTTTCTATATTTGTTGTCTATTGAACTCATAACTACTCAAAACATGTCATTATCACTTAGTTATAGGTGACTAATGCTTGAGATTACAAGAAAAGAGCAAGTAGGAGGTTTTGGGACGCAATTTCAACCAAAATGGCTCAAGTAAGGCCATTTTGGCTACTATGATGCCTATTTTCTATATTTGTTGTCTATTGAACTCATAACTAATCAAAACATGTCATTATCACTTAGTTATAGGTGAATAATGCTTGAGATTGCAAGAAAAGAGCAAGTAGGAGGTTTTGGGACGCAATTTCAACCAAAATGGCTCAAGTAAGGCCATTTTGGCTACTATGATGCCTATTTTCTATATTTGTTGTCTATTGAACTCATAACTACTCAAAACATGTCATTATCACTTAGTTATAGGTGACTAATGCTTGAGATTACAAGAAAAGAGCAAGTAGGAGGTTTTGGGACGCAATTTCAACCAAAATGGCTCAAGTAAGGCCATTTTGGCTACTATGATGCCTATTTTCTATATTTGTTGTCTATTGAACTCATAACTACTCAAAACATGTCATTATCACTTAGTTATAGGTGACTAATGCTTGAGATTGCAAGAAAAGAACAAGTAGGAGGTTTTGGGACGCAATTTCAACCAAAATGGCTCAAGTAAGGCCATTTTGGCTACTATGATGCCTATTTTCTATATTTGTTGTCTATTGAACTCATAAATACTCAAAACATGTCATTATCACTTAGTTATAGGTTACTAATGCTTGAGATTACAAGAAAAGAGCAAGTAGGAGGTTTTGGGACGCAATTTCAACCAAAATGGCTCAAGTAAGGCCATTTTGGCTACTATGATGCCTATTTTCTATATTTGTTGTCTATTGAACTCATAACTACTCAAAACATGTCATTATCACTTAGTTATAGGTGACTAATGCTTGAGATTACAAGAAAAGAGCAAGTAGGAGGTTTTGGGACGCAATTTCAACCAAAATGGCTCAAGTAAGGCCATTTTGGCTACTATGATGCCTATTTTCTATATTTGTTGTCTATTGAACTCATAACTACTCAAAACATGTCATTATCACTTAGTTATAGGTGACTAATGCTTTAGATTACAAGAAAAGAGCAAGTAGGAGGTTTTGGGACGCAATTTCAACCAAAATGGCTCAAGTAAGGCCATTTTGGCTACTATGATGCCTATTTTCTATATTTGTTGTCTATTGAACTCATAACTAATCAAAACATGTCATTATCACTTAGTTATAGGTGAATAATGCTTGAGATTGCAAGAAAAGAGCAAGTAGGAGGTTTTGGGACGCAATTTCAACCAAAATGGCTCAAGTAAGGCCATTTTGGCTACTATGATGCCTATTTTCTATATTTGTTGTCTATTGAACTCATAACTACTCAAAACATGTCATTATCACTTAGTTATAGGTGACTAATGCTTGAGATTACAAGAAAAGAGCAAGTAGGAGGTTTTGGGACGCAATTTCAACCAAAATGGCTCAAGTAAGGCCATTTTGGCTACTATGATGCCTATTTTCTATATTTGTTGTCTATTGAACTCATAACTACTCAAAACATGTCATTATCACTTAGTTATAGGTGACTAATGCTTGAGATTGCAAGAAAAGAACAAGTAGGAGGTTTTGGGACGCAATTTCAACCAAAATGGCTCAAGTAAGGCCATTTTGGCTACTATGATGCCTATTTTCTATATTTGTTGTCTATTGAACTCATAAATACTCAAAACATGTCATTATCACTTAGTTATAGGTTACTAATGCTTGAGATTACAAGAAAAGAGCAAGTAGGAGGTTTTGGGACGCAATTTCAACCAAAATGGCTCAAGTAAGGCCATTTTGGCTACTATGATGCCTATTTTCTATATTTGTTGTCTATTGAACTCATAACTACTCAAAACATGTCATTATCACTTAGTTATAGGTGACTAATGCTTGAGATTACAAGAAAAGAGCAAGTAGGAGGTTTTGGGACGCAATTTCAACCAAAATGGCTCAAGAAAGGCCATTTTGGCTACTATGATGCCTATTTTCTATATTTGTTGTCTATTGAACTCACAACTACTCAAAACATGTCATTATCACTTAGTTATAGGTGACTAATGCTTGAGATTACAAGAAAAGAGCAAGTAGGAGGTTTTGGGACGCAATTTCAACCAAAATGGCTCAAGTAAGGCCATTTTGGCTACTATGATGCCTATTTTCTATATTTGTTGTCTATTGAACTCATAACTACTCAAAACATGTCATTATCACTTAGTTATAGGTGACTAATGCTTGAGATTGCAAGAAAAGAGCAAGTAGGAGGTTTTGGGACGCAATTTCAACCAAAATGGCTCAAGTAAGGCCATTTTGGCTACTATGATGCCTATTTTCTATATTTGTTGTCTATTGAACTCATAACTACTCAAAACATGTCATTATCACTTAGTTATAGGTGACTAATGCTTGAGATTACAAGAAAAGAGCAAGTAGGAGGTTTTGGGACGCAATTTCAACCAAAATGGCTCAAGAAAGGCCATTTTGGCTACTATGATGCCTATTTTCTATATTTGTTGTCTATTGAACTCACAACTACTCAAAACATGTCATTATCACTTAGTTATAGGTGACT
This sequence comes from Chenopodium berlandieri, assembly GCA_034703905.1. Taxonomy (NCBI): domain Eukaryota; kingdom Viridiplantae; phylum Streptophyta; class Magnoliopsida; order Caryophyllales; family Amaranthaceae; genus Chenopodium; species Chenopodium berlandieri. The sequence continues at coordinate 61,738,394 of CM068281.1, forward strand.
AATGCTTGAGATTACAAGAAAAGAGTAAGTAGGAGGTTTTGGGACGCAATTTCAACCAAAATGGCTCAAGTAAGGCCATTTTGGCTACTATGATGCCTATTTTCTATATTTGTTGTCTATTGAACTCATAACTACTCAAAACATGTCATTATCACTTAGTTATAGGTGACTAATACTTGAGATTGCAAGAAAAGAGCAAGTAGGAGGTTTTGGGACGCAATTTCAACCAAAATGGCTCAAGTAAGGCCATTTTGGCTACTATGATGCCTATTTTCTATATTTGTTGTCTATTGAACTCATAACTACTCAAAACATGTCATTATCACTTAGTTATAGGTGACTAATGCGTCAGATTACAAGAAAAGAGCAAGTAGGAGGTTTTGGGACGCAATTTCAACCAAAATGGCATACCTCTTCAAGCTGACGTGTGTCTGTACAATGACTCATCACTATGTCATACATGAATCTTTTTCAGTGTAACCTATATAGAACACAAATAGAAAACCAGATTAAGGGAAAAGATAAGAATGATATTAGTGAGCAATGCAAGAACAAGGACAGGCAGAGTAAGATACCATACCAGGATGTTTTCCGCCCACTCTCCAAATTGATGATCTTACCCTAGAAGCCCTTGACACCCATTTCTTAGCCTGAAACACGCATATATATAGTGAGAAGCAACTCATAAAGAAAAGTATAATCAAACCCTAAACCCTAAACCCTAAACCCTAAACCCTTAACCCTAAACCCTAAACCCTTAACCCTTAACCCTTAACCCTTAACCCTAAACCCTAAACCCTAAACCCTAAACCCTTAACCCTTAACCCTAAACCCTAAACCCTAAACTCTCAACCCTAAACCCTAAACGGTTTTGAATTCAGGAATAGACCCTCCCCCCCACCCCACCCAAAAAAAAAAAAAAAAAAAAAAAAATCATTTCAATGGCAGTGTATAATGTGGGAATTCAATTACACTAACAATAATTTTCCAAAAGCAATATATTCTTTCATTTCCGACACCCAAAATTTTAATTTATTAGTATTACAAACCTTTCATTTAAAGTTTAAAATTATGTAAATCCGTTGTCCATATACTACCTAAACCTTTTTCATTTACACCTCACTGCCTATGGCTGCTTACCTTCCCCTTTCTAAATCCTTGACCCCTACCCGAACTACCAGCAATACATCAATCATCTCACCACAGACAGGAGTTATAACTCTTTCAAACACCCAACTCATTCTTGCTAAGAAGGTGTCCAACATCAAGTCGCAACAATAGCATCGACAACATGACCTTGCCAGACACTAAGACACAAACCCTCTAATTATACAGAAGTTAAATTCAGCAAAGTTATACATTAATTTACTTCAAAATCAAAATCACTAATTTCAATTAATCAAAATTACACAAACGTGAACTGTAATTATTTCACAAATTCTTAGTATAATGAAATTGCAGAGTGCAAGAAATCGAGAGAAAGAGCGATACTAATAAATAAAACCTAGTTGCTACTTACCTTAGGTTGAAGACAATGGAGGGAGTTAGCTTCAATGGAGGTGAGAAAGCTCGCAACACTTAGCTTCAATGGAGGAACGACGAAGAGGGGAGATGAGTTCAATGAACAGCTCGCACCAGGACACTTCAATGGAGGAACAAAGAGGGGAGCAAGTTGAATGAAGGAGGAGCTGAGGAGGGAAAACGCGAAGGAGCGAAAATGGAGGGGGGAAAATGAAGAATACGGTGAACAGGGGAAGGAAAAGGCAAATCGCGCATTTTTTTTTGGCAACGGTTAACCGTTTCCAAACATTTGATCCTTTTTTTTTTTTTTTTTTTTTTAAAAAAAATAACTCAATTGGCAACGGTTAACCGTTGCCAATGTAAAGCTTTTTTTTTTTTTTTTTTTTTAAAAAAAAATTGGCAACGGTTAACCGTTGCCAAATGTAACCAATATTTTTTTTTTTTTTTTTAAAATGGCGCTCACTTACTTTGGCAACAGTTTTCATGAACCGTTGCCATAGGGGGGTTGCGTATTTCTTTTTTTCTACTAGTGGTACTTCCAATTTTTGAACTGGGTTAAGCCCAACCGTAGCAAAGTTCTAGAGTGGCTTGTAAGGGTAGGGAAGGATTACGCACCCGTTTTCCCTCTTCCTAACCCCGAGATGACCGCCTTTCCCCCAAGGCAAGAGTCTTACACTTACGATATTCTACTTGCCCATGCCCTGGGCCTGGCAAAGCCCCGACCACGTGCACCATCACCACCACAGCCGCACCTTGAGGTACCACCACCACCACACCATGTGCCTCAGCCACCTCCACACCAGCCTAGGCCAGACTCCGAGACTATTTGGGACCTTCAGAGCATAGGTCAGGCTATAGGTCGCGTAGAGCAGGCCTAAGGAGACCTTAGGAGGATGGTTGGCTCTCTTGATCAGAGGTTAGGGTACGTTGAGAGGAACCAGGGTAGGGCCCTCTTTCCCATGTATGATGACCATGCTCGTCGGGGTGCTATACCCGACGATGTTGTTTACCCCGACTGGTACCAGCCACCACCCCAAGGATATGTGGATCCCACCTCCCATGGCATTTACACTGACTATTCCGCATTTGCTGGCTATGGCCATGACTTTCCTTTTGGGGGGATGGGGGGGGAATGTTAACCCTAACTATTTTGGTGGTAGTACTTCTGGTGGTGCAGGTGGTAGTGGAGGTGGTGTGATGGATGAGGATGGTGATGATTAGCCATGCTGGGCTTATTCCCAAGTCAATGAGGACATTGTCTGATTTTGGCTTGGGGAAGATTTTTGGATTGAGGTATCTTTCTTTTATCTCTCTTTTTGTTTTTGATGTGTATAGTTTAGCTTTATTTCTTTCTAGGTTAGATTTTATTACTTTGAAAAAATTAAAAAAATACAAAAATACGATCCAATGAATGATAAATCATGCTTCCCTGTGCCCCATACATGAAAATTATTTTGATTCTTGGTATATGATGATGAGTATTGTGGATAGGTTAGCCATGATTTGATGTTTGATTTGGATGTCTTAACATGAGTCAATTTTGCGCAACTGCTTGTGAATATAGTGCTTGACTAGTTGATTTGGTTAAGAATGTGTGTTAGTTCCTGGTATGTCAATGAAGTTGAGTATTGGTTTATAACTTTGAGTAATGTTTGTATGACTCATTATTATGCACATTGAGGAGGACGGAGGCATTTGTTCTCTTCGGTATCCTTCAGAGGATTTTAGATACATTTGTTCCCTTTTTGCTACCCATGTTGTTGCTTGTGCCCTTTTATTGTTTATTTAGCCACATTACAAGCCTATTTTCGCCCCATTGGTTACTAGTCCCAAGCTTGGCTTGGGGGAGCTATTAGTAAGTGAGGTGAGGAAGTTGTAGTGTGCACTTAATTTGCACAATGTGGGTGGATTTGAGAAGTTATTTATTTGTGCTTATTTTTGTGGATTGGAAAATTGAGAAATTATTGTTCAGAGTTGAAAAATTCCAATGTGAGATAAAAGGAAAAAGAGAGCAAAAGAAAAAAATTGTTTCAATGTTCAAATGTTCTAAGTGAAGGTTGATCAAAAGAAAGAAAAATAAAAGAAGAAAAAAAAATTAAATTCAAAAGAAAAAAAAGAGTTCAAAGTTTGTTTGTTCACTCAAGTTGTTATAGTGTTATATTTTGTATATATGAGTGAAGTTGTAAGTATTGGAAAATTTGTGAAATATTGGTTTGGTTGTTTGGTGAATTTTCGGAAGAGTTGAGTTGTGTTGGAGATGATTGGTCATTATTTATTTTGACCTTGGTTTTATTCATTAGGATTTTGGCTCCCTTAAGCATGGCTTTACTCTCACATTTCCTAAATACTTCCTACCCTTTACCTAAGCCTTACATTACAAGCTTTGAAGACCTTCCGACCTTTGTGCATAGAGTTGTGTGAATGTGAAATTAGCTGTTTATCAATGCAAATAATGATTTGACATATTTTGAATCGACTACTAGGTTGAGTGCATGTCTCTTTAAATACACGAGTGCGTGAGTTGGGAGGGCATTGTTCACATATAGAGGGGTGGATGGAGAGCGATTGAGTACATCTTTTACTCGCCACATAAATGAGGGTTAAGTGTGTGACCACTAGTCTTGAATTCTATATGCTCTTGTGGTTTTCTCTATTTGACAATTGTTAGGAAGGATGAGTAGTTGGATGAATTTAATTGGTTGATTTTGATGCATGCTTGTTGGATTTGCCTTGAATTGGTATGCTTGGTTTGAACTATTTTTGGGGTGAAGTATGTTTTATCAGTTCATTGATGAGCTCTTTGCTTTGGGACAAACAAAGGTTTGGCTTGGGGGAGTTTCATATGTTCATTTTATATAGAGATTTACCCTCGTCCCTTGGTAATATTTAGGAGTATTATTGGCTCTTCGGAGTCACTTTTATTACTAATATGCGTTTTCTAGTGTTTTCGTAGTTTTGGTACTGTTTTATAGGAAATTGCAGATTTGGAGCATTTTCCCGCACTTATGTTAAGCCACTACGAGCATTGGAGAATTATGACCGTATTTCATAGCCCAAGACTGGTTGGAGTCATCAAATCGGTGATTAAGGGCTCGGCAAAGAAGAGACCGAGGCAATGGACCAAGTATTCAAGACCCAAGGTGGAAAACCCGCAATTGGGCCAAGAAAATAGCCCAATTGAAGAGGTCCAACTTGCCTGAGAGCTCGCCCGACCAGGCAAGCCCTCGCCCTGAGGCGCGCCCGGCCGGGCGAGGCATAAAAAGCTTTGCCCTGTCTCGCGCCCGACCGGGCGCGAGTGAAGATTTAAGGTTCAAAAAGGCGGGCCCGGCCGGGCGAAGCTCTGCCTGACCGGGCGCGTGTTTCTGAAAAGTTTTAATGATTTAATTTGTTTTATTTTTTAGCCTAAGTATAAATACATTTTGTTTTAGGAAGTTAAGGACAACTACTCTTTACTTTAATTTCAGATTTAGTTTAAGCTTTTGTGAATACTCTCACTTTCTCTCTCTACACCCTTGAGTTTATGCCATTCATTATTTTCCAGTAATTTTGGTAACGATTCCTTCCCTTTCATTTTCAGTAATTAATTTCTTAGATATGTCGTATTTAATTGCTTTGCTTAGTTTAGATTTTAATATGTGTGAGTAGTTTATTTTCTAGGGTTGTGGGGATCCATAAATAATATGAAGGGGTAATTTACTATTGTTGATTGTTAATGCTTTGGTTGATTTCCTATTGATTGAATTAATGCTATGCAATTAGATTAGGCCTGGTTTAATTGTATGAGTTATGAAATATTGATTCGAGATTCGAGAGATGAGAATTGATGTTTAGGCTTAGTTTCAATAGGCAGATTAATTTATAAATGGTTAAGTCAAGATTCGAGAGATGCGATTTAATACCGGTAGATTAATTCTGTGATTGTAATACGTAGCGAAAGCCCTTTATGATTTGATTAATTGATGCATTGATAATTGATTGTTGTCTTTTACCCTGTAATATTATTTATTGATGAACTTGTACCCTAGGCCTTTTATTATTGATTTCCTCCCTTATTCAATTTGCCTTAATTTAATTATTTTCCTTTAGTTTAATTCTTATAAAAACAAATTGGTTACTTGATAATTTAGATTATATTAATTAATTAGGAATAGAAAGACTTGTTTCCCTGTGGATTCGACCCTACTTCCCTATCTATTTTAGTTAGTGGTTTTAGGAATTACTTTTGATTAGGTGATACGACTTTAGCCTGTCAAGTATGATTATCTCCTAACAAGATTTCATGACCTTCTTCTGACTCAATATAATCCTTGAATAGAGCACGATTATTGCAAATGTGAGCCATTGCACCAGAATCATACCACCAATACCACTCTTAGTGACAGCAGCCATATGCAAGTCTTGGATCATTCCAATTTGCAAATCAGAAACCATTGCTATGATATCATTTTCCTTTTGTTCAACAATATTTGCATACTGATTCTCTTTCACGTTCTTCTGATTTTTCTTCTTGGGATTCTTGCAGTTTCGTCTAATGTTTCCCTTGTTACCACACTTGTAACAAGTAATTTCAGATATGTCCTTCCTTTTCTTCTTGTTGGAATTCTGATTATCAGACTTATTGTCATTATTTGCCTTCCTTTTCTTACCCTTCTACTTTTTCTGAGTAACATAATTCACTTTGGAACTTGATACATCATTTACACTTTTTTCACGACTTCGAGTTTCTCTTCAATTCGTAAGTGTTTTCGTATTTGTTCCAAAGTGAATTCCTCAAAAGTATGCAACAATTTCTTCCAGTAATCATTCTAGGATTGTGGTAATTTGGCAATAATTCCTCCAACAATCAATTTCTCAGGAATAGTAATGTTTAAATCCTTAAACTTTGAAATTAATATCAGAAATTCATGCACTTGATCAAGAATAGACAAGTTATCAACCATAGTAAATTCAAAGAATTTAAAAAAGACAACTTATCTGCTCCTTGTCTTTCTGCAGACTGAACTGAAGTGTACAGATCATATAGACGATCTAACAACGAATTTAGAATGTATCCACGACATAGCATTTCATCTTCAGTGCGTTTTTTGCGCTCTGCAATTACCCCTTCAGTGTCTTTCTCAAATGGTTTTGGTAACGGTGCCAAATTAGGATCCCAAATGTAAAAAATCTTCAGAGTAGTAAGTAGAAATTTCATCTTCTCATTCCAACGCAGGAAGTTTGTTCCATCAAAACGATCTAGTTTGATTGCATCATGACCAATTATTTTCATGGTATCCTCCATACTTAATATTATCCTAAGATTGTTAGGACCCAGTTTAGTATTTTGGCTATAACTTCCTCATTATAACTCGGATTTGGGCTTATAATATATCGTTGGAAAGCTCTTTTCAAATTCCATCCAACTACACAATCATTAGACCCAGATTATGGACCAAAATAAACTGGTTTGGACGTTTTTATAAAGAGGACACGAAATGAATGATTTTTAAAGACACGAAATGAATTATTTTGGGTTTAAAGGCACGAAATAAATGATTTTGGGTTAAAACATTTAAAGAAAGGTTAGAAATGGTTAAGGATAAAGGGAACTTCACAAGACTCTTCAACTCTTCACCTAACTCGATAATCAAAGACGTGAAAGGTACTCATCACTGGGTTTGGTTTTTGGGGAGACACAATCAGGTGTTTACAAAAGCCCCCACTTTGACTGAGTTTGGAGAAACGTATGTTTCAAAAATGCTAGTCAAAGTAAGTCAATAGGGACGGAGAATGTTTTAGAACGTTCCGCGATCCTAAATCATTCTTTTTAACGCCGATACTTGCAGAAAAGCGTTAGTTCTACAAATAAGGGAATTAGAAACGCGTATCTTGCACCTTCGAGTACACGCATCCGGGTGACATCACGTCGAATCAAATTCATCTAGTTTGACAACCTCCACAATCCTAGCGAAAGCCATCGAAGATCGCTACATCACGAACCGCCTTCTCAAATCAAGGTGACAACCTCCACAATCATAGCGAAAGCTACCGAAGACCGCTTCATAACGAACCGCTCCTCTCAAATCAAAGTGACAACCTCCACAATCATAGCGAACACCGTCGAAGACTGCTTCATCACGAACCGCTCCTCTTAAATGACAGACCCCTTAATCTTAGAGCACCCTGTCGAAGACTACCTTATCTCGAGTCTTCAAATTTCCTTGTCTTCACTCCACAAAGTGATAGACCTTTCCAGCTTTGGAAAATCGTAAGAACCATATCTTAAAATTCTCCAAGTCTTCACATTGATTTCCGTAGAAATCTTAAGTATCTCCAATCTTAGGCGTTAATCAAATAAAGTGATCGTCATCAGGCCGATCATCAATCAAAACTGTAATCGGGCAGATTACTAATCAAATCAATTTCTTAAGGACTAAAGGGCGTACCAAAGAGCACAATTATTCAAATGTAGTCCACACAAACTATCTATAGGACCCACAAAGTCCATCACTGGCAGGAGCAGACGCATCACACAACTCCAGCTCTCATTAAGTCGCGATGGGTGTATTGCGTCGCGATATTTTCATCGCTGCGCGATATTTTTGCATTTTTCCGGATTTAAATCCTTTCTTCTTCCTCATTTCGTGGTTGCTGTTCTTGTTCTTCGTTTTCACTCGAAACTTCAAAACGTTCAATCTTGGCCATTTCTCAACCAAATTCGCTCAAATCTTTTGCAAATCGACGCATTCTTTTCCTAGTTTACCGATCTATGTAATTTTTGCTCAAACTCTTCTTATTCTTGGACGATTGTTTAGCAAGCTCTTCACGAATTTTCGAAAAATTCGAAAGTCTCTTTGCTAATTACTCAAGTTTTGTTGAATTTCTTGCCATAAAATTGTTTGTATGTGTTTGTATATTGCTTTGTGAGTAATTTGAGACTAGAATTACTCGATTTGGTGAAGAAACGAGCATTTTGCCATCTTTAAACACTCAAAGTTTGTGAGTACAATGTGGCTTGTTCTTCATGATTTCGCTTGCTATTTGTTTTTAATTTGTTGCAATATTTACCATAAACTTGCAAGAAATTGTTTTGGTGCTCAAAATTCTTGTTGTTGTGCGAATCAAAATCACGCTCTGTTTTTGTACTTTGTACTCTGTTTTTTAACGAACGTAGTATCACACGGCTAGGCGAACTTAGATACTATAGAACCTTTAATTCACTGTTTTTGTATATCAATAATAGTATGGCTCGTCGTCGAGGATCCGGCTCACGTTCCTGCTCGTCCCACCGAGAGGATTAGCCCATAGGTGACGGTGACGGTGCTTCTACTAGCCGGGGGTGGTCATTCCCTGAGTGGGACGGGCACACCTTGTTTTTTAAGCCTGCCCTCCATATTTCCTAGCGCGTCCGACTAGGTATTACCGATGAGCACGTTCGTTGCCACAGCTCAGGCAACGACAGTGTTTCATACATCTATCGCCATTGCATTGAGGGAAATGATGCGATGAGAGCTCTCTGGGAGTCTTGCGGGTTGACTCCTCTTCTGCGGGTCGCTATGGTTGTTTATCCTTGGCGGGTGAGTCGTCATATTGTTCACGGTGTCGTGGAGTTTTTCTGGGACACCACGAACACTTTTCACTTTCCTTGGGGCGAGATGACCATCACCCTCTTGACTTCACCATCATTACCGGCCTAGAGTTCCGGTCTACTCCACTTCAAGCAGATGGGATGCATAGTCTGGTGTCTCCGAGATTGCGGAGCTGCTAGGCCCTATTGTCCACCGAGCCGCTGTTGAGACTCAACGTTTAAACTTCAGCATGAGGACAGCCCGCAGGGCGCTACTTGCTGAGGCTTTCGATGACGATGCGACCACCCTGGAGCAGCGGGTGCGCATTTTTGTTCTCATTCTCCTGTCGGGGACTTTCTCTCCTGACAGGGGAAGTCGTGTCTTGCTGCATTATCTCTCCTCTGTGCACGATCTTCGGCTGATTGGCAAATACGACAGGGCCAGCCGTGGTTATGCTGATTTTCTTTTGGGATTGCGGTTGGCCTATCGTCAGCGACAGTGTAGTTTAGAGATCACTCTTTCTAGTTTGTAGAAGATCGTAGAGGTATGCGTCCTTCCTCTTTGGTGAGTTTTATTTTTCTTCTCCATATCTATCAAGTATTAAGTTTTCTATCTCTCTGCAGGTCTAGCTCTACGAGTACTTCCCTTCTTTGGCGCCGGCGAGGCCTCGAGCTAGAGGGCTCCCAATCGCCGCCAACTGGCAGGGACGCCATGCTGGCTTAGTTACTAATGCTTCTGTTAGGGCTGCGATTCTTGAGGTGAAGATTCTATCTTTGGTTTTCTTGTTTCTTAGGATTTCATCACAAATCCTTGACTCATTCTTTTTTGTTGTAGCGCATTGATGTTCAGTATCGCCCATGGACCGATTTGGGCGATTTCAGGTTGGCTTCTCAGTACACTGTGAGAGACGTTTTTTCTCGGGTACCTATGACATAGTATGGTACCTGGGCGAGAGGGTGGCCATTTAGCACTCCTCGACTATTCATATAGTTCCTGCTGACCCTCTTGGTGAGATGATGAGTTAGGAGCGACTCCGGATCCATGCTGTTACCGGAGCGATTGGTGAGGACTGGCAAATATATAGTTATCTTGACCGTCCTTATGCGGAGGTGTTGCTTCCTCGGCTAGCTCCGCCACCCTTCTGCGAGGAGGAGGTTTGTCATTATTGACTATCTGTTTCATTTTTTCGGTAGCCACCCACGGTGTCTTACCGTTTTACTTTACATTTCGCAAGAGTCGGAGAAGCCTGCGATGTTTTTACCTCCGCGCATGTCCATCACTTTTCAGGGGACCTATGGACCTGTTGAGGAGCTGATTCCTCCAGCCCTAGAGGAGTGGCGATTAGTATCCCAATCTATTCCTCGTCACCAGACCTGGGTGAGCTCTCACTCTCTGCTTGCTCGGTGTACATGTATATATTTTGTGTTTTGCTGACTTTGTCTGTTTTTGCAGTTTTCTCGCGAGGTGGTGGTGCGGATGGCAGCGGCCATGGACGCCTTCAGGTACTAACTGGTGAGATGGAGTCGCCGAGCGTCATGTCGACATACTGATGACGTTATGCCGATATGTCTTTGTGCATTTGCTATTATTTGTTCGTTCTTGCTCTTATATGCCTAACCCGTTTTGTTATTTTTATTTCAGCCTACTCCTCAGCCACGCACTCGTTCAAGGCCAGAGAGCTCAAGGGAGCTAGGGGGATCGAGGCGTCGGCGTACCTCTTTGGAGATCCTTGGTAGAGAGGAGGCGCGCAGCCAGGCAATGGTTGAGGATGAGAGCAGCTCATCGTCAGGGGATGTAAGGCCACCTGGTTATGGTACTCCAGTGCTCTTTCCTCACGAGTCCCCGAGTGCTTTTGGAGCTGGTCCATCATCCCGGCCCGCTGGTGGGACGTACGAGGTTTGCTCGTCGTCGCAGCAGCCAGAGCTTACTCCTTTTGCTGGTGGGAGTTTTTAGTATGGGCCACACGGCGTACTTAGTGGACTGGTCCTACGATCACGATCCCGACGACTGGTGGTGCTGATACTGAGCAGGCATGGACTCCACGTGGCTCACAGTTTTATGATACTTTTGGCATCTCTCGGGATTTGCGTCCTCCAGCGCCATAGCTGCTCTTGCATGTTTTTCTTGGACTTTCTAGGACTTTGCTCATATACTGTATGTTTTATTGACTCTTTTATTAGACTGATGTATATACTTTAGACTTTTATGTACATTTTAGTCTTTTTCATTTATTTTACATTTTATTTATGTGCATGTGAGTGTGAATTTGTGACAAATTTTGCGCAAAAATTTCGTCATTTTTATTATCATTGGAGGGTATCTGACTTTCTCCCCCAGAAGAAAAAAATGAAAAAAATAAAATGAGGCAAAAAATAAGTTTAAAATTAATTAAACATGAAAATCTTAGAAAAAGAAGTTCTCAAATCAAAAGGATAAGTTTATAGAAATTTTGTAAAAGAGAACAAAATTGGATAAGGTTTGGACAAAATCCGGAAAAAATCAAAGTACGAATCCGATTCAAAGTCGAATCCACGTGTACAACATAACGTGCTTTTATATCGCCAACACAGAATTTCATCGCGGCGCGATGATTTCGAAAAATCCGAATAGGACTCGATTTCTACTTTGATTTTGCTTATAAAAAGCCCCCGAATACACCATATTCGGTACAATTCGAACCATTAGCTTTCTAAATCTTCTATTCCCAACAAGTAATCAAGTCTAGGAATTTTTGTGACACAACTCGTGAGTGGTGTCGGTCTTTGACCGCTAAGGAGAGAAAAGATTTTGACTTTTTTCATATGGGGGGTTTATTTGGCATTAAAGGGGTAGATCTTGACATTGATTTTATTCATACCGCCCTAGAATATTGGGATCCCAATACTCACTACTTTAGGTTAGGTAATGATGAAATTAGCCCCCTGCCGGAGGAGTTTGGTGCTATTCTTGGTTTCCCTCTTTAGACCTTGTAGTAATTCCCACGGTGTGTGAATATTACTACAAAGATTTTGAATGATATTATAATCTTAGGGAAAATTATTTAAAGACCATAGTTGATGGTAGTGAGGTTGATCTAAGAAAATTTGCATCTTTTTTTTAATGGACAATATCTTCTTACTAGTGGCAATATGCATATGGGTCAAGCTATTTTAGCATCTGTCATGGAACAAATTGATGCAGGGAGAAATCCAATGCCATTAATCGTTGGAGAAACAATGCTAAGCTTAGATGAATTCAAGAAGGATCCCAAAAGGATCTCCAACATTATTACAGGTAGAAAATTAATACTTTTAATTACAGAAATAAAAAATATTTAATTTTGTAAAGTAATAACAATTTGTCTCTATTCTTGCAGATTTGGCTAATGGAAAGACTTGAGTTAAGCAGTCCTCCTGACAATATTGAGAAGTATACTCCTAACTGTCTTGTGAGGAGGAAGAAACGTTTTTCTTTAAAGATGGGACGCCGGGAGTGGAATAGAATCTTTGAAACTCGCGACTTCTCTATCAAGTGGATTATTCCTTGGTGGAGAACTGAGAAGATAGTTGGAGTCAACAGTCAACCTTTCTGTCGTATCCCAAGCTTGTCAAGGTTGACCTTTTACTACCCTTCTAGAGTGATGAGGCAATATAGTCTTGCTCAAACCATACCTTCTGGAGATCATCGTCGTCCTTATGAGTACCCTGTATCGAAGAATGTTGAACGATTTGATGACTATTGGTGCGCTAGACCCTTATGGAATGTTGTCTCTAACAAGGTTCCTCCTCCATTGTCTAGGGAATTTAAACAATGGTTTCTTGGTCAAAACCAAAAGGATAGGAACAAGGTTCAAAGCACAAGCTCTAAGGGTGTAGAGAAGATTAACATAAGAGACCGCTTAGGTGACAAGAAAGCTCCTCCTAAAGAACGTCTGGGTTCAAGAGTTGAATTCAAGGCTCCTATCATGCCTAAGAAGAAAAGTGTTGTGGAGGGTAAAGGGAATAGGAAGGCTGACCCTAAAGAAAAGAAGGCTTGGGTTAAAAAGAAAGTTGGTGTTTTTGCTAAGGGGAAAATTGTTTCTTCTAAGGTTTCGGTTAGGTCATCTAACGGTTCCCTATTGGTAAAGGAGCTAGAAGATGACGAAGATACATATAAGAACTGGAAGAAAGCTAGGAAGGAAAAGACAGATTAGAGCAGTGGTTTGCCTTATTTTCAAGCTTTTTAAATAACGTAATTTTTAATGTAATTTTTAAAGACAAATTATTAATGTAATTTTTTAGCTTTTAATTAAATTAACTCTTAGTCTTCAACATTCCTTTATTATTGGGAATTATTTTAAGCAATGAATACAACTTGAGCAGTTTTGAAAATAATCCGAGTACGAAAGCCGAAAAATCCCCAAAATAAGCCAAAACCTTCGTAGTTGATCGCAGTTTTGAAACGGTGAAAATTCAACTCCATCGCGGCGCGATATTCCCATTGCGGCGCGATATGTTCATCGCGGCGTGATATTGCTGACGCATCGTGATGGTGTCATCGCGGCGCGTTAGTTAGTGATGCGGCGCGTCCTTGACCCGGCGCTCTGAATTTTATTTTTTCTTCCAATTAGGTATCCGAGTTACGGAAGTTGGATGAAATGGGTGATGTGTCACATGGTATCCCTCTGCCAATGTGCTGGCAGTTGGATTTAGAGCTTTCCCTTTCAAATTGAGAGCTGCATCCGATGTTTCTTTGTTGATTATATACAAATTTCGAACAATTCTTAAATTGGACTACTCTTTTTCGGAATCTTTGAATATCGATCCAATTTCTCGTTCTCAATTGTTGAAATCTTAAAAAAGATTGTTTATATTTTCATGTAATTTGTTTATCTTTTTGTAATTTGTAAAAATGATCTGAATTTCGGAATTCGGAAAAGGTTTGAAACAAGAAACAATTGTAGTCATTTCTAGCTTGGTTGGTAAAGCCAAGTCTTCCATCGCAGTATAATAATTTTATCGCGGCGCGATGGCTTCTAACGTGGCGCGATGATGTTGTCGTGGCACATTGGTTTCTAATTTGTTGCGATGTTTGGTTTTTGCGATGCCGAGTTGAAGTATTGTCGTAAAAAGGCAGGATTTTGAAAAGTTTAAGTGGCCGGACCCTTTAAAAGGGTTGCCTACGTATCCTTGGTAAGGAATCAAGCCAAACGTAGCTCTCTTGAGTATAAAACTTAATTAGATCATGGGTAGAACTTCTTGAGTTGGTCAAGGTTTGTCATGTTCGAAAATTTGTTACCATCCATATCCGTTAACTTAGCAGCTCCTCCAGATAGGATAGTTTTGACAACATATGGTCCAGACCAATTAGGCCTAAACTTGCCTCTTGGGTCTAGAACACTCTTTCTAAGTGCTTTTAACACCAAGTCTCCTTCCTTGATGTTTCTTGTCTTGACCTTTTTGTTGAAGTGTCTAGCCATGCGAGTTTGGTAACATTGGGCATGATGTAAGGCTTCTAAACGCTTTTCATCGAGCAGAATTAGCTTTTCATATCGTGCTCTTGTCCATTCAACCTCATCAATCTTACTTTCCAGTGCTATGCGTAAGGAAGGTATTTCTAGCTCTACAGGTTGTACGACGTCCATTCGATAGACTAGGGAGAACGGCGTAGTTCCTGTGGATGAGAGAATTGATGTGCGATAACCCCAAAGAGCGAAGTGGAGCTTGTCGGGCCAGTCTTTGTAATTTTATGTCATCTTTTCAATGATTGTTTTTAAATTCTTATAGGCTGCTTCTACTTCGCCGTTTGCTTGAGGTCTATATGGGGAAGAGTGGTGATGTTGAATTCCATACTTTTGGAGTAGTTCTTCACACTCTGCTTGAAAGTGAGTTCCATTGTCACTTATCATTTCATGTTGGACTCCATATCTATATATGATGTTTCTTTCAATAAAGAGCGCTACATGTTTTGCGGTGAGTTTTGCATAGGATGCTGCTTCAACCCATTTGGTGAAATAATCAATAGCAACGAGGATGTATTCATGACCTCCCGTTCCAGGAAAGGTGATTTTTCCAATAATATCTATTCCCCAAGTTGAGAATGGCCATGGAGATGTGTAGGTGTAAAGGAGAGACGGTGGAACATGTTGCAAGTTAGCTTATATTTGGCATTTTGCACATCTTTTCACATATTGATGGCAATCTCTATTCATGGTAGTCCAGTAATATCCTTGGCGCATTACTTTTTGGACTAGCATTTTGCCATTCATGTGTGTTCCACATGGTCCTTCGTGAATATTTCTCATTGCCTTTGAGCTTCTTTTTTACCTACACATAGGAGAGCTCTGCTTTTAGGTACTCTTTTATGTAGTTCGTCATTTATAAGCACGAATTGTGATGCTAATAGTCTTAGAGCTCGCTTTGCTCTTTTGTCAGCATTAGGTGGATATTCCCCTTTGGTGACATAATTGAGGATGTTTGTATACCAAGGTTCTTCTTCTTCTTCTTCTTCTTCTTCTTGGGTTACTTCGTCATCCTCAATAGCTTGAATATAAGCGAGTTTGTGCCTTTCTCTATAGTTAAAGGCATTTGCTTAATTTCCTTAGGAATTCTAACCATTGAGGCTAGTCTTGCCAAGGCATCAGCAAATTGGTTTTCTTCTCTCGGTATATATGTATATTCTACTTTTTCAAGTTGGTCAGTGAGGGTCTCTAAATAAGTTTGGTATGGAGCCAGGCTTTCACTCCTCACCTTCCATCTTTTGGAAATCTGGTTAATAATAAGGGATGAATCCCCAACTATTCGCAGTTTCTTTACTCTCAATGCTAAAGCTGTTTCGAGGCCTATAACACATGCTTCATATTCCGCAGCGTTGTTGGTCACGTCGAAGTCAAGCTTAATTGAGATTGGGACATGTTCTTCCTTAGGTGATACTCATAAGACTCCTACGCCACATCCTTTCTGATTGGATGCACCACATCCTTCCAGGTATCATCCTCAGTGACCATCAACTCTTCATCTGGGAAGTCATCTCCTTGTATTGGTGTTGAATCCTCAATTGGAAAGTCTGCTAAGAAATCCGAGACCACGGATCCTTTGATGGCTTTTTGGGGCATAAATCTTAGGTCAAATTGAGCTAAGTTTACTATCCATCTGGATATTCTTCCATTGAGTGTGGATTTCTCAAAGAGGTACTTAAGGGGATCCATTCGAGATACCACATAGACTGTATGGACGAGCATGTAATGCCTTAACTTGGTTGTGGCCCACACAAGTGCGAGGCACAACTTTTCAAGTGGTGAGTAGCGAATTTCGTACTCAATCATCTTTTTACTTAGGTAGTATATGGCGTTTTCCTTTCCTTCTACTTCTTGTGCGAGCATAGCTCCCATTTTTTCCTTGGTGACCGTCAAGTATAGGCGAAGAGGAATTCCTGGTAGTGCTGGTGCTAATACAGAAGGATTCGCAAGGTAGGCTTTGATCTTATCAAAGGCTTCTTGACATTCATTATCCCATATTATTGGTACATTTTTCTTGAGTTTCTTGAATATTGGTTCACATATCGTGGTAAGCTTTGATATGAACCTACTTATGTATTGCAACCGGCCAATAAATCCTCGAATTTGCTTTTCGGTCGTGGGCGGTGGCATTGACATGATTGCCTTGATTTTAGTGGGATCTATCTCTATTCCTCTAGAGCTAATGACATAGCCTAAGAGCTTTCCTAAGGTAACCCCAAATGCACACTTGGCAGGATTTAGCCTCATGTTGTATTTTCGAAGCCTTTTGAAGAATTTTCTTAAGGTTATTTGGTGTCCAGGGCGATCCTTTGATTTTACAATCATGTCGTCTTCGACCTCTTTGTGCATCATGTCATGAAGTAAGGCAGTTGTTGCTCTTGGTACGTGGCACCCGCGTTTTTCAACTCGAATGGCACTACCGTGTAGCAATAAGTACCCTATGGTGTTATGAAAGTTGTTTTCTCCATGTCTTCTTCCGCCATGAGAATCTGGTTGTAGCCTGCTTATCTATCCATAAACGAGAGAAGTGCATGATTGACTGTATTGTCTACTAAGATGTCGATGTGTGGTAAAGGGAAGTTGTCCTTTGGACTTGCCTTGTTAAGATCTTTGTAGTCGACACACATTCTTACTCTACCATCCTTTTGGGAACTGGTACCACGTTGGCGACCCATTCTGGATATTTAGATACCTTGATAAAACCTGTAGTTATTTGTTTTTAAACTTCTTCTTTATTTTAAGAGCTACGTCGGGTTTCATTCGACGCAACTTTTGTTTTACAGGTTTCATTCCCGGAATTAGTGGTATAGTGTGTTGAGAAAGTTCTCTATTTATTCCTGGCATATCTTCGTATGACCAGGCGAAAACATCGATGAATTCTTTAAGTAGATTAATTAATCGAGTTCTTTCCTCTTGATTTAGAGTTAAGCCAATTTTAACTTCTCTTTTAATGGTAGGATCCATTGAGATGTTAACTGTTCAGTCAGTTTCTTCGATGATTGCTGTTTTATTCTCAAGTGTTTCCATTTCTTTAATTATTTCTTTGTCATTTTCATTGTTAGAAAAGCAATACTTGTCATCTTGGGTAAGGGGAAAGCACGAGGAATAAGAGGAAGAAGACATATTATTGAACTCTTGAATCATTACATCAAAAAGAGAGAGGTCTGACGGGACCTGACTACTAACTATTCTAGGAGTAGGTGCTAAACTGGGTGGGATAGAAGAAGGTGTAACTGCTAAGGATTTAGAAGATTTATCAATGGAAGACTCTGACTCAGACTCAAACTCAGACTCAGACGACTCAGACTCATCAAACATGGGTCCTTCTCCTTTGGTATGGATATCTTCCTTCCATAGGGTGTAGTCACCTTCACGGTCTTGCGCCATCCCTTGAGTAGTCCTTCTGCTGGGGTGATGAGCTTGGAGGGATCAAAGTTTTCATTTTCAAGCATTGTTTGGATAAGCGCGGAGTTGTGTCAACACGCTTAGGTTCGTTCTTCTCATACCCAAAGAGGAGTCCCATGACATTAAAGTCAAAGCATGGAGGTGTTCGTTCCTTGTAAACAGGAGCTGGGATCTCGTCTAGAAAATTGCAATCTAAGAAGATTTCAAACCCTGGTTGTCGTATCCCATTTCTGACAAGTGGTTTCGGGAATTCGTAGCATGGGTAATCTTCTCCCTCTTTTATGAATTGTCCATTTAGAGTGAGAGGGTAGTGATACATTGGGATTGCTTTTTTCTGAGTGCGAGCTGTCCTTCGTGCATTGTTTCTTTCCCGGGCTCGCTTAAGATCTTCTAGAGTTGGTTCAAAACCAAGTCCAAAAGTATCTAATTTAGGGAGGCCAGATAGTCCCATTCGTTTAGCTATCTCTTTCTCCTTTCCTAGAGTCATTCCAGGAAAATGTCCTTGTTTCTTAAGGATAGCGTTGACCACAAGATTTGAGTGGGGATTATAGTCAAGAGGGGTCTTTTCATCTTCTTCAATTAAAGAGACTTCTTCGGCAATAAAGCCCCATAAATCTTCATCATTCTCATCGTGTTCCACATTAATGATTGGTTTATCGACCGCTTTGATTCTCATAGGGGAAGCATCGATTGTGATGGGAATTCCTCCAACTATAGCCTTGACTTGTTGATGGAGAGATGAAGGGACGACCTTAAGGTCATGAAGCCAAGGGCGTCCCAACAATAAGTTGAATGAAGCCTTGATGTCTACTACTTAAAAGTAGTGGTATGTTCAATGACTCCTGCGGTGACATTCATGGTGATGGTTCTAAGAGCTTGGCGACGAGTATTGTCATAGGCCCTTATTCCTTATGTGGATGGAGACTAATCTTCATCCTTTATTCCCAAATTTTTTTGCAGTTCGAAGTGGGCATACATTGATAACCATTGTCTATAAGGGTCATTGGTACATTCATTCTTTTGCAAACCCCCGTTAGGTTCAAGGCTTTATTGTGTTTGTCACTTTCCGAGGGTAAATCCTTGTCAAAAAAGGTGATCAAATTAATGGGACTGGGGAGATCACTTGTAAGGAAGTTAGCTAACCCCTCTGGAGTAGTCTCAGAATCTATCCCTACTCTTGCTAATGTGTCCATCACTGCAACTTTATGTTCATGAGATGAAGCTAAAAGCTTCCAAACATTCATTTCAACCTTAGTCTTCTTGAGCTGCTTGACAATATCATTATCCTCTATAAGAGGTGCTAGAATTTGTTGAGTGGTAGGGATAGGGTGGTTTGTGATTGGTTGTTGCACCCTTCTGGACCTTATAAGCACAGTAATGGGGATTCTTCTTCCTCGTCCCAAATATCATCAACTGGGTAAAGTGCAGCAAGTCGTGGTTCTTCCATATCTTTGAGGTAGACGTCCTCATCATCACTGTCCCAAACCCCATTAATATTTACATCTTTATCCAAAATATCCCTTTTTGTTGGGATAAAGCCTTCCACTATCTATGAATCCTTGAACAAGATCTTTAAACTTGAAACAATTTTCTATTGTGTGCCCTCCAGATTGATGGTATTTGCAGTAAAACCTGTCTGTTCTTTTGAGGGATTCGAATGGTCTTGGCTCGAGAGGTTTGATTTTTCCCATCTTGAAGAGCATGTTGAAATCTTCTCATAAGGGACACCAATAGGTGCATAAACTTTGTTATTCCTTTTCATTTTGGTCGTGTAACTATGTTCATAGTGAATGGTTTTCTCTCAACGGTGTTTGAAGAAGAAGCATGGTTCTCTTTTTCAAGAGCACACTTATTTTCAGCTTTTTTTTCTGCTTTCCTGCGAATAGTTTGAAGTTCAAGCCTTATCTTTCTAATGTGTTGATAAGAGCACACACTTCTCCTCTAGTGGCAGCCTGTTCACCAATAGTTAAGGGTTCTCGTTCATCAGAAATTGCTAAGGAATCTGAAAGTGGAGAAGTGTTGATGCTTGGCTTCTTGCTAGCAGGAGGCACTGGGAGCTTGTTGTTATCAATTAAGTCTTAGATAGCTTCTTTTAATTCCAACAACTCTTAGTAGAGTGGCTCCTTCCGTGGTGATATTTGCAATGAACATTCGGATTCCAACTAATTGTTCTCTTTTCAGGTGCAGGATCTTGAATAGGTCCAATAGGAGTGATGAGTCCTTATAGCTCATCCCAATAGGAGTGAAGTCTCTCCTAAACTGCTTCTTTTGTCCTTGATTATTCATGGCGAGGACAATTTAAGTTAAAGGTGCTAACATTGTTACTAGAATGGGTGGCTTTGGAAGAAGAAGGATTGTTGTTCTTCTTTCCTTTCCAGCCATTGTTGCTATTGTTAGAAGCTTTCTGTTTTGCAAGATCATCTTCAATTCAATGCTATGTTATAGACAGCTTTGAAAGTGTTTAAATTGCATTGATATTTCAAATGCTTTTGATACTTGTCTTGGAGGTTCTTAATGAACATCCTTACAGATTATTTCTCGCTTGGAACTTCGATCATTTAGCGGAAGTTTCCCTCCATTTATTATAGAAAGCAGTAAATCCTTCATTTTCTTTCTGTTTAAGTATTTCAAGTTCCCTATGATCAATTTCTACTTGGATATTACGTTTGTATCAATCAATAAAAGCATGTGTATGGATTCCCAAGTAGCGATCTTCTCTTTGTCTGTAGAAAAGAACCATTGCTGACACACTGTTTCAAGATAAAGCGGGAAGAGTGAAGGGAAAACTCTAATATCAATTCCCTTGATGTCCATGATTGTTTCAAAAGCCCTTAAGTGAAAGTAAGGATTGTCAGTTGGCTTAAACTTAGGGATGTCATTGGCAAAGAACTTTTGCGGAAGAAGTTCCTTATCCACTGAGACCCCTTTGGAGCTAATCCATGGTACTTTTAGTCATTAGACATTTGACTCAAGCTTTCTTCTATGCGCTTGATGGTCTCAACTAGTACTTGCTTGCTAGGGTCGTTAACTTGAGTGGTGAGCCCTTTAAGCATCTCGGCGAGTCCATAGACGGTTTGTTTAAGTTGGTCGACTTCTTCTTGACTTGCCATTATTCTGGACTTTTTCCTGTGTCGAATCTGTCTATCGAAGAGTAGTACTTGAACGAAGGTGTTGTCTTTGATTAAACGCCCTTCTCTCCTCGACCAAACGCTGTGAAATTAAACCATTGACTCTTTTAATGACTTGACTCGGATTGACTTTTATTTTTATTGGTTTGAAAAAGCAAAAAATGGGTGCATATTTTGGGAATCAAGTGATGGGATCAAGTTTTAAAAAACATGGTTTATGTTGGGAGGATAATATCCGACTTACCCCCCAATAAAAAATGACGGATTAGCGCACACAAGACTCTAAACATGGTCGTGACATATACAAAGTGTGTGCATTGACTAGTGAGTGGAAGTGACATGCTCAAGACTCGTGTAATGACCATGGGACTGTGTGATTAGACTCAATCAAAACCAAACTAAGACCTCGATTATTTAATTAATTAACCAAAAAAGTTTAGACTCGACGTAGAGACTCAGAAAAGAGAATCGAAACCATCGCGAAACGATGGAACCATCGCATTGCGTTGGTTCTATCGCAGCGCGATATAAATATCGGGTGGCGATAGAACTAACGTTCTGCGTTACAAGTCAAACTGTCGCGCCAGAACTGGAATGTCAGTTAACTTGTTTTCTGTAACTCTTTCAAAAGGGAAGCCTATAGTCTTGATAGGTCGAGTATGTTTAGACTTTACTAATCCAACTTAATTAATTAATTAATGAGCAAAGTCTGTCTTTAGTCATTAGTTAGTTGATTAAGACTTTATAAACACAAGTCAACACAAACGTTTAGTTTATCACAAGCAAGATATGGACAAATAAAGAATGCACAACTAGTCAAATAGTCACAATATGATGCAATGAGTTTGCAACCTAACCATGGCTCTAGTTCTCTAAAGTTCAAGGATTATGGTAGTCAAAGAGGGTCCATGGTTATGAGTCCGGATGCATCGCGTGGAAGCCTTACCTTTGGAAGGGTTGGTTAAACTTGCTTCCATGTTTGGTGAATTCCCAACTCGGATGTACACGTCGTTGCACGGAGAGTTCGATTGGGTATGGAGCGAGCGTGAATTCCCAAGGGCTAAAACCATATGTAGAACACATATGGGTTCAGAAAAGAAGGAAAAACTCAATCAGGAAGTAGAATCGGCCAAATAGTACTAGAATCGGTTAAAACGAAGGCAGATTTCTGGCTCGATGTTGAAAGAACTCGGCGTGAGAAAACAGGGTCCATCGCACAGCGATGACCCCATCGCACGGCGATGGACACTGTCGTCTCGCGACATTTCCTACACTTCGGGG
>CM068281.1:61760851-61842454 GCA_034703905.1 Chenopodium berlandieri
CCTTGTATTATTCTCTCGTTCTTTCTCCATAATAGTGAAGAAGCTCTCAAATTCCCCACCAGTGGATGTAGGTCTAATTTGACTAAACTACATAAATCCTTGTATTCTCTGTTTATCCTTATTATTGTTTTTCTCGTTCTTATTTTTCATTGACTTGTACCGCATAATCAAACAAAACTATATCCTTTATTTTCTAACATACTAGTATCTAGAGCCAGATTTTAAGATCTTAGGTTTTAGGTGTTTATAGATTAGTTGATTAAATTATGCCAATGAAATTTGACATTGAGAAATTCGATAGGCAAGTGAATTTTGTCCTATAAAAATTGAAGATGAAAGCCATCTTGGTTCAAAGTGGCTGTCACAAGTCTCTTGAAGATGTATCTAAAAAGCCTTCAGGCATGACGATGGATAAGTGAGAGGAGATCGATTTGAAGGCTCTTTCGGCAATTCAATTATGTCTCTCTAATGATGTTTTAAGAGAGGTTGCCAAGGAGATGACTGCCGGGGTTTGTGGTTAAAGTTGGAGTCACTTTATATGACAAAAGCGTGACCAACTGTCTACTACTCAAATCTAGACTTCATGATCTTCGTCTTGAAGAAGGTAAACTGCTTAAGTCTTATTTAGATGAATTCTTCTCTATTATTATGGGTTTGCAAACATCGATGTTGAGATCGATGTTGAGGATATGGCTATTAGGTTGTTGTGTTCTTTACCGCCTCTGTATAAGCACTTTTGAGATACTTTATTGTATAGTAGAGATGATTCGAGTTTGGAGTATTTTAAAGATGCCTTAGCCCAGAGAGATTTTAATTGACAATAAGTTGGTTAATAAATCTAATAATCTGGCTCAAAATAATGCTTTGGTTACTCATAATAGTAATAAGAATTTTGGTATAGGAAAAGTTTGTAACTATTGTCATGTGAAGGTCATATTATAGCTGAGTGTTGGAAATTGAAGAAGAAGAATGAGGAGAAGTCTAATGAGGAGAAATCCACAAATATTGCCAACACCGACGATGATGATGATTATGCACTTAAGGGTTACGAGCTTCGGGTTGCGGTTTCTACGATCTCTTCATGATAAGTGCCCCTTTTGAGATCTCTTAGTGAAATGAGAAACCGTGTGGATTTTGATATGGAGTCTATGATATATTGCTTTTGATTTTCGTTTGTAATAAAGTAGCAATCTTGGTTATGCATTAGAATTTGTTCTAGTTATGCTATTTCTTATCTCAATTTTGGTACTTTTATGATTTGTTAAGTACAATTGCAATTTAGAAATTTTTGATATAATTTTATTTTCTAGAATTGTTTAAGTTTTTTAGTTTGGTTTGAGATGAAGAAGTGTTTGAAGAGAGTTTTGTCAATTTTGATAACCATGCTTGGCGTTGTGACATTATACTCTCAATCTAGGCCATGTGATGGTTTCGTGTACGGAATTTTGTGTTCGGAGACGCACCAGTTCACAAGTTATGGAAGATGTCCGTTTGTTGATAGCCTAATGTGAGTAGGCTTATGGAATTTTGTTTAAGGTGGAGGTTCTATGTTTTCTTATGAGCATTACTTCTTGTTTTTTGGTTCAAGGTGGAGTTTCCTTGTTTGGTCGATTTCAAGTCAAGGTGGAGATTTGTTAATTTGTGACTCGATCGAAATCTAGTAGGGCTGACTTTCAATGCAGATATCTATCAAATTATAAGTGATTTTGAGGTGATTCAAGTTGGAGGTGATATCTTGATTCAAGATCTTTCCAACGATAGGTCATATGCCTAATTCCGATAAGAAACGAGCAAGTTATGGCCGTTTTACGAAGACCTGACGAAGCTGGAAAGTTGCGATGAGGTTGCGAGCTATAGCTCGGCCCTATGAAGACTTGTGGCAGGCTTGAGCTAGCTGCCGAGCTATAGCTCGGTTGTTCGGTTCTTCTAGGATAATTTATGGGATATTTCCTAAAATTATATCTTTTCTATGATGGTTATTTAAGTATAATTGGAGAACAATTTAGGATTTTTATTAGGGTTCTTTTGTGTTATAAAAGGACCCTTTAGTTGATCAATTAGATCATATCTTTGAGCCATTAGATTTAGGATTCCTTGTATTATTCTCTCGTTCTTTCTCCATTATAGTGAAGAAACTCTCGAATCCCCCACCCATGGATGTAGGTCTAATTTGACTGAATCACGTAAATTCTTGGGTTCTCTATTCATCTTCTTTATTACTTTCTCGTTCTTATTTTTCATTGACCAGTTCCGCATTAATCAAACACAACTATACCCTTTATTTCCTAACAATAAGAGTAATTTAGTTGCGGAAATAGTATCACGAACACATAAATCGGAACACTAGTATTGATCAAGAATTAAAACAAAACAAAACAAAACAAAACAAAACGAGCTTTAACAGTTATGCTAGGTAATGTATATATATCCAATTGTTGGACATAAACCGGCTTTTATTTTGGAAAAAAAATGAACCGACCTTTATTTTTTGGGAATAAATGAACCGACTTTTTTTAGTCGTTGCAACTAATTGGAGAACTAACCAAGAGTACCCCATGCCACCAAGGCTATGGCCTTTTCAACAAGGATAGTAAGAAGAAGATCTGGGGAGATGGTGCCGTACATCCATTGAAGGACTATGGCATCAAGACGGAGCCAGAGATCATCATCGACGTCGGTAGGACGCGATGCCGTGTCGTCAATGTGATCAAGAACGTTGTACGCTCTTGCTGTGTTGCGGAAGAGAGTAGCCCAGGCACTGTAGTGTGACTTCTGTTGATCAAGAACAAGAGGAATCAGATTAATGAATATATACAAGGCTAATCAAAGGTTAATGAATAGGAAGATGTACAGACATAAGAAGGAAGATGTACAATACTCTATCAAAATGAACCGACTTTTTTATACTCATTGACGCACAAGAATGAAAATTGGGAAAATACGTAGTACTAATACTTCGTATATCATTATGTTTGACTTTATATCCTTAATTTTTTATTTTTTTGACCAAAGATTGATTGATAAATAAAAAGTTATACGACATATATAAAGAGATTTATATCAAACAAATACATGACAATTGAATCAAATAAAAACATATTTTCAGCAAACCTACAATCGTTGTTGCAAATCGTACCTTCTTTATACCCTCTTTCACATCGCTGTGATTTACAATCTTCTTCGACGAGGGGGTCTGTCGATCTGTTGTAACCGTGAAGAAAATTTCGCCTGATTCGTCTAGTTGTAATCGAAAGATTAAACTTCTTCGATTCCGCACAAATCTTTACGACTTTACCCATGAAACAACTCTAAAGTAATCCATCAAACAAAAAAGCAAATCCTCCCTCAAAAGAGAGAAGAAAAACCTTTTCTTTCAAAGGAGAAAAATCCTCCTAAAGAAGAAGAAAAACCCTTTCTTTCGAGGGAGAAACACCCCCGTAAAAAAAAAAGGGGGTATGAATATCTTAAATTTGGCAGCAAAAAAATTATTATTATTATCTACACTTACTTATCATATCATATCACTAATAAATAAATCCGGTCTCGCAGTCAGGCCACGAAACAACGACACTTAACATTCTAATTTTTCACCAAGTGTCACATCACGTAGGCGAAAATTAGGGGATTTGTTGAGATGCGGGGGACGCCGGAGGTACGTCGTCGACGGAAAACGAGGTAAGTCATCGTTAAAATTCACGGTTTAACGTAGGAGTGGCTCCGACGCCTAGGATGGACGCCCTTACCGTAGCATGGACGTCCAAGTCAGACGCCAGAACCACCACACCGGCGTCCAGCCCAAACGCCCAGACCACCAGACAGGCGTCCTGGCCAGGCGCCACTCCATTGGCTGAGGCGGCCCTGTCAGGCGCCAGTCCAGTGGCTGTGGCGGCCCTGGCAGACGCCACCTATTTTTTTTTTTTTTTTTCTTTTCTTTTCTTTTTTGATTTTGTTGTTGTTTTTTATTTTATTTTTATTTTTTTTTTAAAAATCGAAAATGATTTTTTTAAAAATTCGAAATGGATTTTTTTAAAATTAATTTTGAAAATTCGAAATAGGTTTTTTTAAAATTAAGTTTGAAAATTCGAAATGGTATTTTTTTAAGTTTAGTTTGAAAATTCGAATTGGGTTTTTTTAAAAATTAAGTTTGATTGTTGAGAAAGGTTTTTTTTAAAAATTAAGTTTGACAATTCAAAATTGTATTAAAAAAAATTGAAAATGGTTTTTTTTTTTTTTTTTAATTTATTTTAAATTGAAAATTCAAAATGGTGGTTTTTTTAAAATTATGTTTAATAATTTAATGTGTTTATGTATGTAGTGAGTAGATTTGTGTTAATGTATACCAAAATATTTAATTGTTTATGTGACTTTTATAAATGATTGTGTTTAAAATTTGTATGTGTATGTGTATGAATAATATTATACATAATTATGTTTTTTTTGTGTTAATTCTGTGTAAATATAGAAATTAAATGTATTATCCGTTAAATGTATTTATTATAATATATAATTGATGCAGGATTATGGTGGAGACGGAAATGATTACAGTGGGATATTTGGACATGATGGTCCATTCGAAGAAGCTCAACAAGCGATTGATTGGGCAAAACAGGTTGCAATTGCAGCTGGATTTTGCTTGGTAGTAGTAACTCATAAATCTCAACGGGATGGTAGAATGGATCGCATTTTGAGATGTGACCGTTATCGCAAAAGAGAAGAAAGAGATTTTCGTACAGCCACTCGGTTTGATACAAAGCGGAAAGGTTGTGGGTGTGATTTCAGAGTAAAGGTCCGACAACTACGGAGTCGTGACGGTTGGGAAGTGATTGGTTACTCTAAATGGGGGTATCACAACCATGAGATGATAGTATATGAAGAGGGTCATCGACATCTGAGCGGCTTAAGTCCTGCTGCGAAACTAGTTGTGAAAGAAATGAGTGATGCTCAAGTCAAGCCTGCTAAAATATTATCATCTGTGTTAGAGAAATTTCCAGAAGACCATCCAAACCGAAGACACATCTACAACGTCAGACAGCAACTCAGGTTTGAACGGTTAGAGGGAAGGAACCCTATACAGCAGCTGCTACACCAGGCACAATCACGTGGTTACCTGTTCTGGTTTGATTCTGATGAAGATACAGCGGAGGTGACTCATCTTTTCCTTGTGCATCCTGATTGTGCTGATATGATCAAGTCTTGGCCATTTGTGATTTTGACCGACTCAACGTACAAGACAAACAAGTACAAGTTCCCACTGGTTGAGATCATGGGGATGACTCCAACAAACCAGAACTTTCTGATTGGTCATGCAATCATCAAGGATGAGACGGCTCCAAGTTATTATTGGTCTTGGAGAAGCTGAGAAACTACATCGGGCCTATTGTTCATCCAGAATGGCCTCGACGTCATGTAACATGATCGTCATCTCACCGAACGAAAGGTGGAAATAGTTTGTATCCGGCTGCCATCGCTCAACGAAAGCCGTGATCAGCGTACTGTCAATCTTATCGTGCATGGTGGCAGGAACGTGATTCACCCCAGTGCCCTCCAGTCGCTCGAACATCTCGCTCTCCGCCGTCCAAGCCTCAGCCCATGTACGCAAAAAGCTACAAGTCTTTTCCCGGGTATATTTCAACAACCCCGTAACTGAAGGCCTCTCCTGGTCCTCCCAAATACGGGCAGCTATGTGTCCTAGAAATCTAGGAATCACACTCCCGTCAACAGGCCCACCGGGCACCTCACTCCTAACAACCCAAGAATCATTAACGGCCCTCGACCGTTTCCTACTTGCCCCAGATACAGTGGACGCAGATGATGTGCCAGATCTACTAACAAACCTACCACCCCTACCCTTACGCACCTCCACCATATGTGTCTCGTACATGTCATCAACCCTCTGACTGAATGGACCGTAATCATCATACGGTCCACTCCCATCGTCCACATCCTCATCCTCATATGCGCCCTCCTCCTGCTCCTCCTCCTGGTCACCCTCCTCAGCATCATCATCGCCATCGTCATCCTCATCCCGACGGTGGATCCGTTCTCTACGAGCCGAGGCCGAAATACCACGGGATCTAACATCTCTATGCCCCAACCTCTCCACTGAATAGCTTCTACTAAGAAGCTCTACATTCTTCCCCGCACCATGACGACTCAGTGAATTCTACAAAAATTTAAAAATATATAAACATACAAAAGTTTTTTAGAAAAATAAATAACTACCTACAGATACAAAATACCAACACTTCCAACATATCGTCATGTTTATAAACATAAAATTAATAAAGATTATAAAAAATCAAAGACATAATAACTAAATAGGACACAAAACAAAAATTTCAAATTATTTCAACTAATTAAACATAGAAAAATATTATACGGCATACACAAATACACACATAATACCCTAATATATTACAAAATTTATGATTTCCAAAAAAAATAAAAATTATTTCAAATAATTAAACATAAAAAATAAAAAACAAATATATTACACATACACAAATACACACATAATACCCTAATGTATTACACATTTTAAATAAAAAAAACAATTACACATTAACACAAATAATTTCCACATACTACATCAATTAAGGCATAAAAAATGTTTAAACATCAAACATAAAAAAAATAAAACATAAACACAAAAAAAAAATCTGATTTTATAAAAATAAAATATACACGATTTATAAAAAAAACACATAAAGTTAATAAATATTTAAAAAAAATAAAACACATTAACAAAAAAAATTAGACATAAAACAAAATTATTTAAATAAAACTAAATTTCTGATTTTGCAAAATAAAAAAAAAAAAAAAAACAAAACAAAAAAAACAAAAAAAAAAAAACAAAAAAAAAAACAAAAAAAAGAAAAAAAAAAAGGGTCGGGCGCCTGGCCAGGACGCCCACCCACTGGCGGTGGCGCCAGCTCCGGCAGCCGTAGCCAGTAGGCAGGCGCCTAAACTGGACGCCGACCCATTGGCACAGGCGCCAGATCTGGACGCCACAACCAATGGGCTGGCTTCTGGTTTGGACGCCTGTCCGGTGGCTGGGCTTCCAAGCCAGACGCCACGCCACCGGCGTTGGCTGCCGGACCTGACGCCCCACCACGCGCCACCGTCGCCCTTTTTTTTTTTAAAAAAAAAATAATTAAATAATTACCTTGCCACCAGGTCGCCGCCTTTCCTCTGCCGTCGCCGCCGCCACCTCTTTCCCTTGCCGCCTCGACATTGTCGTAATTAATTTTTTTAAGAGAGGTAGATTTTCTGATTTTTTTTAGAGAGAAGTAGAGAGTGTTTTTTTTAAAGAAAAAGGGCAATAAAGTCACACCAAGTCATATTTGTGGGCTTTATATGGTAATTTGCGGGCGATGTTTAGCGATTCACAAAATTAGGTATTATTGTGAAACATATGATGCTAAGTAAGCGAATTTGGATAGACATTTTAAGATAAAATTGTCATATAGAATTTTATTGCTGATATAATTATATTATTTCATATATACAAAATTAATCACAACTTTTAATAAATATCTTATAACCCGGTTCTATTTCCATAATAAAATTTGTTTTAAAAAGTTCTTCAAAATAAGATCCATTATTTATAATATATTAATTTATTTTTTAAAATAATAGTGAATATTGGTAAAAATAGTTTCAGTTCAGTTAAAGTAATAAAAGTTCAATAAAAATAATTTCAAGTTCATATATATATATATATATATATAATTTATTCAAAAAAATAGAGAATATATAAAATAAGTTCTAATCACTACAAAATATTTAGTTTGCTAAAAATACTTTCAGTTCAGTAAAAATAATTTAAATTCAATAAAAATAACTTCAAGTCAATAATACCATAAATATCTATTTACAAAAAAAACTACAAAAAGTACACTACTAAATTAATTACCAAAAGGGATTTATGACCGTATTTAACATCTGTGCCAAAAGTTTATCTTAAATCTTATATACCATATGGGCATCGTCCATGCACCAAACTAGTTCTTAAGTTCAATAAAAGTAATTTCAAGTCAATAATAACATAGATATCTATTTAAAAACAAAACTACAAAAGTATACTATTATATAAATATAAGCGATATAATATCGTATGACTAAATATCCTGCATTATTAGAATGAATTATATGACCGTATTTAACATTCAAGTAAAAATGTTGTCTTAAATTTTATCAACCATCTGGGCATCGCCCAGGCACAAAACTAGTCACAAATAAATAAAGCCGGTCTCACAACCAGACCACGAGACTGCGACACTTGGTATTCCAGTTTTCCGCTAAGGGTCGCACCACATAGGTGACAAATGTATATTATTGTGACACACATGATGCTAAGTAAGCGAATTTTGGATAGATTTTGTAAGATAAAAATATCGTATAGAGTTTTATTATTGATATACTTCTAATTTTTCATATATACAAAATTAACCATAACTTTTAATAAATATCCAATAACTCGGTTCTATTTTCATGATAAAAAGTTCTTTAAAATAAGATCCATTTATAATACATTTATTTTTTTTTTTAAAAAGAATCAATAAAAATAAGTTTAGTTTGTTAAAAATACTTTTAGTTCAGTAAAAATAATTTAAGTTCAATAAAAATAATTTCAAGTCAATAATAACTTATATTTCTATTTTACAAACACAACAACTAAAAGTACAATATTAGTATGTCTAAATATCTTGCATTATTAAAAGAGATTATAAAATGACCGCATACAACATTCAAGCCAAAATTAAACCCTAAAATTTTATCAACTATCTGGGCATTGCCCGGGCACAAAACTAATCATATCATGTCATATCATATAACTAATATATTAAGCTAAAATTTTAGCAAGGCCAGATAGCGACACTTGGTATTTTAACTTTTCGCTAAGTGTCGCGCCACATAGGCAACAATTAATTATTAATTTGACACATAAAATAAAAATGTTGGATAGATTTTGTAAGATATAAAAAAAAAATTAGTTTAAAGTTCTATTTTCAATAAAAATTAGATAAATTTTTAGGATAAAATTGTTGGCTTAGAGTTTTGTTTTCGATAAAATACCAATATTTCATATGAACAAATTAAATTATAACCCTGTTAAAAAAAATTATAACTTCCTATAATTATTATCTTAAAGTTGATTATTTTAATATCATAATAATCGTGTTAAAAATTATTTCAAAATAAATCCATTTATGATATATTTTAATAAGTGTACTTTACAAAAAAATATTAATCCATGAGTAGGAAATTCGAATACATAGTTATTTTTCTCATATATAGTATATTTCTATTGTATATAGTGTGTTCTTACAAAAGTCATTGGGCTAATACATCAAAATATACACCTCTTACATAACATTGTACTGTTTGTATCAATGATACGTTACACACACACACACACACACACATATATGGGAGGGATTCAGTGAAAATAGGTTTATATGTGAGTACCCTATTATAAATGAGAACAAATCTCAACCATTGGATATCTCATGATCCAACTGTTGAAATTGCTCACATAGTAATGACAAAAATGTAATTTACTTTCTTTTTTTTTTGTTTGGCTCATTTTGAGCAATAATTTTTTGCTCATCTATCAAATGAGCAACAATTCTTTGTTCATTTATCAAATGAGCAAAAAAAAAATTTTAATATATATTTTTTTACGTTATATTTTTTTGTTAATTTTTTTTTTGTTATTATATTTTTTTTTCTCATTTATCTTTCTCATTTATCAAATGAGCAACATTTATTTGTTCATTTATCAAATGAGCAAATAATTTTTGTTCATTTGATAAATGAGCAAATAATATTTGCTCATTTGATAAATGAGCAATAATTCTTTGTTCATTTATTAAATGAGCAAATAATATTTCTTTTCTTGTTTGCCCATTTATCAAATGAGCACTATTCTTTGTTCATTTATCAAATGAGCAACAATTCTAAAACATTTAAACTAATATGAAACCTTGAACTTACTTACTATATCTAAAAATGTAAATAAATGTTGGACCATAAGAGACCAACTATATGCCAGTTTATATTATGCACTTCATTTTTTGCCTATTTTTGAAGTAGATAGTTCACAAGGTTAATTTAATACATGTTGTTTAGCTCATATCCTTCACAAATGAGCAAACTGAAATTAAAATGAGCAAACTAAATTAAAATGAGCAAAAACACATACAATAAAAATGCATAAATGAAAATGAACAAACTTATATTAGAATCTCAGAAAATTGCTCATCTCCCTCATTGTCTCCCGCCGTATGTTTCCATTCAATGGTTGTCGTTTAATGAGTTGGTTATCAACATCTTGTCAACCATTGATTCCTTTGTGATTATTTCTATGGTGTTTCTCTTTTTGTTGGCGTACCTTTGTGACACTGTGACGTTTCAAGTTTTTGGTCCGTGAAATTCGATCAAATGAGTTTTCTGGGTTTATTTCTCCAATTAATTAGAAATCCTTCTCGCATGATTAAACTTTTCTGGTTTTCTTATCGTTTTATAATTTTGTTGATGTCATTTTTACTGGGTGATGTTTGATTTAATCATCATTCGTGACTGTAGTTTTCTTAATTAGAGTTAATGGGTACTCTTTTAGGGGTTATCATTATTACTTGTTTAGTGAAATTAGCATATAATTAATGATTTGATTAATTTTGTTGATGAATATTCGTCTCCTCCTATAATTTCAGTACTTATAGTGTTATAATTTAGAGAAAGAGAAGGCGAGGAGAGAGAAGGAAAGAAAGAAATGTGGAGGTGAAAGAGAGAAATAAGGGGGTTGATATATATACGTATATACATATATATACATATACGTATATACATACATACATATATATATATATATATATATATATATATATATATATATATATAGAGAGAGAGAGAGAGAGAGAGAGAGAGAGAGAGAGAGAGGAAGGATCATGTAAGAACCCTTCTCTATATAAGAACTTTTTAATATATAAGAACAAATCTGCACCGTTGATTTACTCTGATCTAACCGTCTATTATCGCCCTTTAATAATGGCATTTCCGTAATTTTTGCAGCTTACATTTTCTTTTTTCTTTTTCTCGCATCACACTCTCTCTAAAATTTGTGCAGCTATTTCTCATTTTCTCTCTCTTACCCGCGTATATTTGGGTGGAAATACATCATAAAATTTTGGTATGTTCATCAATTCACAATCAAATTCTTCTATGTAAATCGATTTTTTCAATGTCTGATGTTTAATTTATACAATTTTTTCCATTTTATACAAGAAATTCCCTGTTTCTCATAGTGAGAAACGAAATTTGTTTCTCATGGGGGCATTTTCGTGAATAAATCAACAACTTTTTCATTATTATGGGCCCTACAATTGAATAAAGTTGTTGGTTTATTTACAAAAATGCCACCTGAGAAACAAATTTTGTTTCTCACTGTAAGAAACTGGGGCTCCCTCATTTTATACAACTTAATTTGTTTCAATTTGTGTTCGATTTTATCGGTTAATCTATTCGATTTGTGTTCGATTTTTTCGAAATGTGTTTGTTCTTTTGCGTGTATAATTGTTTTGAGCCTCTTTTTTGATAATTGTAAATCGTTTCTATTAAAAATATTTATTGGTTGCTGAATTGTTCTTTGCTTTGCGATAATTTCGATTGTTTTTTTTTTCTTTTAATATTTAGAACACTTTGATAGCTGAATTATATGTTTGACATTTTTTGTAAAGTATTACTACGTATATGATTTATACAAATTGATTAAACTGATTGTTTAGCATTGATTTTTCTAGGTTTTTGCATGTGTGGTGGATTTGAATCGTGATCTCCATCAGGTTGGTTCTTGTTCTTCCTCTGTTAATTGCTCATTTAGGATTATTTGCATGTGTTTTTTATTTTAATTATTCTATTCTGTTTCATTCATATTATGTTCTAAGTATTGCACCTTATGGCTTATGACTTTAATTTGTGGTTTCTTTGATGATCTTGGACTCTTGTCTTCCCCATTACAAATAGCAAGGATAAAGAAAAGTTAATAAAATTTGTTTGAGGGCCACCCCAACCCTGCCAATCTTTTTATCAACTTGGCGCAATCTTTTTATCAACTTGGCGTCTCCCATGGTGGATATATTTTTTAACATTTGACAAGAAGATTAGAGCTATTAAACATCAATTTGG
This sequence comes from Chenopodium berlandieri, assembly GCA_034703905.1. NCBI lineage: Eukaryota > Viridiplantae > Streptophyta > Magnoliopsida > Caryophyllales > Amaranthaceae > Chenopodium > Chenopodium berlandieri. The sequence goes on from CM068281.1 coordinate 61,773,041, forward strand.
ATGTGTTATTGGTGGAGAGAAGTTGAATTATTAATTGTGTGAAGTAAGCATTTGAAGTATTATGCATGATATAAGGTTGATGTTTGATGGTCTTAACTTTATATTTTTGTTGGCACATAGTAGGACTGTAGGAGATGATGAGTAGGAATGCAATGGCCCAATCCAAATCCAAATCCAAATTAAAAATGAAGACCCTGAACAAGTAAAGGTTTAGTAGCCAAACTCATAAATTGAGACTGAGCACTATAGCTATATTGCACTCATTTTTGACAAAATGACAGTATGCTAAGTGTTTCGTGTGCGTATTGTAATTCCTTTGGACTTCAACATATGACAATCTTATGGGAACTAATTTTATGTGTTTATATTTTATATAGTAGGTAAATTCGAGTTTTAATTATTTCGTATATTTTATATACAATTAATCTATTAGCTCAACGGGTAGAGCACTGTACAAATGCACAAAAGATGTAGCTTCGAATCCCATGTAGGTTCATTATTTGTGTAGTGTGGAGAATTGGAGTCAAGAGTTTGCATGAGAGTTTAGTTGTAACAAAATTGTCACATATTCATTAATTATTCAAGCATTTTTTTTAAATATATGTTTAGAACATAGGTAGAAATTTTAAAACATAGGAAAAAATTGAACATAAACAAAAAAAATTAGAACATAACCATGAAACATTTAGAACATAGGGGAAAAAATTTAGAACATAGGAAAAAAATTTAGAATATAAGCAAAAAAAAAATTAAAACATAGGAAAAAGTTTGGAACATAAGCAAAAAAATATTTAAAACATTAACAAAAATAAAATATTTAGAACATAGGAAATAATTTGGAAATAATTTTAAAACATATATAAATATAAAAAATTTAGAACATAGGAAAAAAATATTTAGAACATGGAAATAATTTAGAAAATAAGCAGAAAAAAATTTTAGAACAAAGGAAAAAAATTTAGAATATAAGAAAAACTTTAGAACATAAGCTAAAAAAAAAATTTAGAACATAGGAAAAATATTTAATTTAGAACATAAGCTGAAAATTTTAGAACACAGGAAAGAATTTAAAACATAATCAGAAAAACATTTTTAACATAGGAAAAAAAATTTAGAACATAAGAAAAAAAATTTCGAACATAAGGTGTTCTTACATAAGAAAGTGTTCTTATATAAGGAGTGATTCTTATCGGATCCCACCCCTATATATATATATATATATATATATATATATATATATATATATATATATATATATATATATATATATATATATATATATTAGGATTAGGATCATGTAAAAACAAGTCTTAGGGTAAAAACTGAAAACAATTAATCCTAGCCGTAGATTATAATCTAGCGGATGACATCTAATGTATATAACCTAATTTTCTCTCTCCTCCCGCGAAAACACCTTCTCTCTCCTCTGTTATTTTCTTCCTCCTCTTCCTTCTCTCTTCACTTTCTCTCTCCTAATTTCTCGACATATTTTCCCCAATTTTCACGCTACTTTTTCAAACACCGCTTCAATTATTTTGATTTTTAGCAATTTCTCAGCTCTACGATCTATTATCAGATGAGTTCTTTGTGGTAATTTCGCTATTTTTGCACGATTTGAGGTTATTAGGTTTCTGAAATTTTGTTTGCTGGAATTTCATGAGTATTTTTTTGTAGATTCAACCGGAAATTTAATGTCTATTGTGTTTTTCGAGTATGCTTTTTGTTTAATTTTGTAATTTTGCAAGTTTTTTTATTTATTTTTTCGATTTGATTTGATTTTTTGATTTTCAACTTAAGATCGTTTTAATAGGAGTATTTTTGCTCGAATTTCTACTTTTGTTGTTGTTCTTCACCTTCTTAGTAACACGATTTTTGTGTTTCTGATTTTAGTAAATTAAGTTTTGGTAATTTTAGTAACATGCATGTTTGATTATGACGAGATTTTGCGTGTTTCGTTCATCAATTTTGTTCGATTTCCAGTGCGATTTTGCGACTTTTGCTCATCAATTTTTTCGACTTTTTTTCATCAATTTTGTTCGATATTGTTTGATTTTGCGATTTCTTGTTCGACTTTGTTCAATTTTGTTCGATTTCCTGGTTGATTTTGTTCAATTTTATTCACTCATTTTTTGCTTTCAATTTTTTTGATTTGTGGGTTTTTGCAGGTGAAATGTGGGAATTGTGGAGAGGTGACAGAGAAGGAGAGTTATGTGATGTTGGGAGAAGTTGTTCCTATCCCTAAGAGTCGTGGCCAGGCTAATCTTGTTAAGAAGGTTTATCTCTATTACTCTCTAATAATCTGTTGTTCTATTCTGATTTGATTGTGCTCGCTCTATTTGAGAATTAGTTGTCGCATTGATAGTGTAATTTGAATGAGTAATGTTACAATTATATTTGAATGGAGGTAGTATTTTGGCACTATTGATTGGTTTTGTCAGTGTTAATTTCTTTTTCTGGACTAATTTCTTGCCATTTAGTTTCATGAGGGTTTTAGCATTATATTGACTATTTCTTGGTTATTGTAGTGATTGTAGTTATGTGTTGATCAATGAATCATATGCTGCATTTATCTTACTGTAAATGTTACATGGTTATTGTAGTGATTGTAGTTATGTGTTGATCAATGAATCATATGCTGTATTTATCTTACTGAATGTTATAAAAATGTGTGTTATCTGTAAGATGATCAGTGTTTATGAAGTCTATTTCTAGAGTATCTTATAGTGAAGGAAAGTGTTTTAAAGTTTTTGAGAACTTGTGGGTTCTAGGAGCTTTGAACTTTCATCTTTTATGTTTAGTGATGATCTTTCGTCAATTTGCTAGAAGCGAGTTGAATACCCCTTAAGCTTCTTCATCCATTACAGGAGTATTGAACATGTATTAAGGATTATGAACACCAGGGTTGCAAACTGGAAATTTCTCCTCGTTGTTTTGATACCTGTCTGATTTATTGAACTGTTCAACATGATATAGCGTTTAAGTTTGGTATGAAATTTCTGCAATTTTGTTATCTTAGGATTATTTGCTTAGGAATTAGGACTTGTTTAATATGTTTCTTCCGGATGTCAATTGATGGCCTTGTATTGGCACTTGGGGAATGGTTTATGATAGTGTATTGATGTTGTACTAGTACTTCTGCTCTGGCTCTTAGAATTCTTTTTTTTATCTATTGTTCAGTCATTTGCTGTACTTATTCCATCTTTTTCAATAATAGTGTGCCCGTTCAAGTGATATATGGCTTACGTTGTTGCTATATCTGTATTGACTAAGCCTTGAATAATGTCCTGCAACTTATAGAATGTGTTTGATGCTTTGATATGTATGAATCACGTGTTGTATTTCTGCATTTTTCTGGTTTACACTTAATTGACATTTGATGCCTGAATTATATTACAATGTATAAATTTTCTGTGAGCTGTTAACTTTGTTCCATTCCAGCTATTTAAATTCTGTTGCTTTTTGTGTGTTATTGCCTTCTAAATTTTGGATTTTCTTACATTGGTAATGGTGATAGTTACATTGTGTTTTTGGTTTGTTGCTAATCAATCACCCTTTCATTATTTCAGTGCAAGTTCTGTGGCAGGGAGGGTACTATTACAATGTTACCAAAATCTGGCTGCTATCTAACAGGTGATGACTGACTGTGAAGCAGGAAAGTTTGTCCGTTTGATGAGCTTTGACTGCCAGGTTTGGAGCCAGTGGACTACTCCTTTGGTGGTGACAAGGAGGAGCAGCAGAAATTATCTTATGATAAGGAGCAGCAGGAGAAGTTATCTGATGACAAGGAGGCCGGAGAAGGAGAAGTTATCTGATGATAGTTACCTTACTTTTGTAAATAGTGACATCTATATAAATGTGGTCAATGTTGTCAAAATTTATATAATTACCTTATTTTTATATATAGTGACCTTCGTTATTTTTATATATAGTGGCCTCTGTATAAATGTGGTCAAAATTGATATAGTTATCTTATTTTTGTTTATAGTGACCTTTATGTAAATATGCTCAAAATTGATATAGTTACCCTATTTTTGTATATAGTGACCTCTAAGTAAATATTCTAAAAATTGATATAGTTACCTTATTTTTGTATATAGTGACCTTTATGTAAATATGATCAAAATTTATATAGCTATCCTATTTTTGTATATAGTTACGTTATTTTTATATATAGTGACTTTATGTAAATATCGTCAATTTAGATAAAGTTAGCTTATTTTAGCATTTAGTGACCTTTAAAACGTTGCGTTTGTCAAAAAAAAAAAAAAAAAAAAAAAAAAAAAAAAAACCTTTAAAACAGTTGAATTGATTATATGTAAGGTTGGAATGATCTTAGGGCTTTAGAACCGTCTGATCTTTTGTGCTAGTAATGAATGGCTAAGATTGCTTGTTTTTAGTTTTCACCATAAGTTCTGTTTTTAGCGGAACCTCCCCGTATATATATATATATATATATATATATATATATATATATATGAGGGATTCGGTGAGAATAGGTCCATATGTGAGAAAACAAACTTATATGAGAAATGATCTAAAATTTAGAACACGTGAGTAAAAATTTAGAACATATGAGTAAAAATTTAGAACAGATGATTAAAAATTCAGAACACATGATTTAACTTTTTAGAACACATGATTTAAAATTTAGAACACGTGAGTAATAATTTAGAACATCTGATTTTGGATTTATAACTTGTGATTAAAAATTTAAAAAACATGATTTAAAATTTAGAAATTTTAAATAAAATTTAGAACATGTGATTTAAGATTTAGAACATGTGAATAAAAATTAAGATCACCAGATTTTAAAAATTTAAAACATATGAGTAACATTTAGAACATGTGAGTAAAAGTTTGGAACATACGAGTAATAATTTAGAACATATGATTAAAAATCCGAGAACACAATTTAAAATTATTTAAAACATATAAGTTAATATTTAGAACAAATAATTTAAGATTAGAACATGTGAGTAATAATTTAAAACATTTGATTTCACTCATTTAAGATTTAGAACACGTGATTGAAAATTTATAACATACGAGTAAAATTTAGAACATAAGAGTGTTCTCACATATAGGAGGTGTTCTCAAGAGAGTCTTCCCCTATATATATATAAACAACCCGGGCGTTGCACGGGGCACAAAACTAATAAATTATATACTAAAAAAATTCCCGTATTTATCCTTAAAGTACACGTGTCATCACCTTACTAAAAGTTTCCTCACCAAAAAATTGTTACTTTTTTTTAAAAAAAAATTTTTATTTAATTTATTTGGTTATTGAAAGAAGTTTTTGTAAGTTATGGTCTTATATTTAGGGAAGGAAATGATGCACAATAATAATAATTTAAATAAAATTTAAAAATATAGTGGTAAGGAATAAAAATAAAATAAAATTATGTCGTATTATAAAATACTACTTAGGATATTATCAATTCTTATTTTTATTTTTTTGATTTTTGTGTGTGTGTGGGGTTATCAACCAGAAAAATATTAATAGTGAGTAATGAATAAGGGTAAGCTTTCATATTACGAATACTAAAATATTATTACTCCTTCCATCTCACATTACTTGTGCTATAAAATAGCACAATGTTTATTCTACTTTTTTTTAATTTTTTTTTTTACTTACAATGATTCCGTTTTCAACATTTTTTTAATATACAAATAATGAAATACTATTTTACTATAAAATCGTGCATAGCACGGGTTCTAAACTAGTAGATTACTAGGTTAGGCCTCGTGCCATGCACGATAATTTTACTACTTTTAATTAGAAAAGTAATAATTTTTTTCAATAAAAACATTATGGACAAAATACAACTAAAATATATTAATTAAAACGACTCAACCCGACTTAGAAAACATCCTAATAAATTATGGAAATTTTGATGGATTTGTTGAATGAGGCTAATATTTTTTTCATATAGCACGGCAACATGACATGAACCAGACACGAAAAAAGCGAGTTGGTGTCAAGGGTTTCTGACAAGTTTAACTAAACGGGTCAACACGACATATCACATTCATTAAATGGGTTAGGTTAGTGTTAAGGCTTCTCAACCTGTTTAATTTCGAATAGGAACACGATACGATATGACACAATTGTCAACTCTAATTTATAAATTGAAATATACAAAGTAAGATGTTTAGGGTAAAAATACCTTGTCCACGTGGCCCTATAGCATGCTGACACGTGTCAGCCTCAGAGAGGTCTTAGGGGATCCAATCCCCTACTGACACGTGGCACTTTAACCCTAAAAGGGGAACTGATCCCCTTCCACTATAAATAGAAGAAAATCCTCATTTATTACTCAATCAGAAATACACACACAATAATTGAGCAATATTAATTGCATAATTCTCTCAAAATCTGAGAGAAAAACCTTTTACATTCGGCACTTTTATACATCCGAAAACGTTCTAACTTGATCGTTGGAGGCGGAACTCCACCCAACCGGAGTTTCCGTGGTTTTGCAGGTACAGACGGTCGACGTGCATTTTAGGAATTGTAACTCTCCCGAGGGACTCCAAAAACCCCAAAACATTTGGCGCGTCTGTGGGGAGAGTACTTCCTAGTTCGGTAAGTGTTGTTCTTGGAACGCAAATTTTAAGCTCAATATTATAGGGACCTAGGGTTTCTATGTTGGTTGATTTAAGTGAACTTAACTAATCATCGCAACATTTTGAAATCCTAGACATGCATCTAGCATTCAAATATATATATATATATATATATATATATATATATATATATATATATATATATATATATATATATATATATATATATATATATATATAAGCACAATAATATATAAAACATAAAATAGATGCATTTGGCAACTAGCATGACCCCTTGAAATCTTCAAATGTTCAAGGATTTTCATCTTGGCTCGTCTTCATATAAACGCCGTCTTGAGACATCTTCGCCAAAATAAAATTACTAGCTAATACGACTAGGATTAATCTAAATATTAAGGTATAAAAATACTCAACGGTACGCAGACCGTATTTAGATTTACAAAAATACATAACGGATCCCAGTCCGTATTTTCTATCCTAATCGGGCCCCACTAGTTGCCATTTTCACGAAACCTGTGAAACAATATATTTTCCATTTATAGTGAATGGCCCATGCATTTTACGACGAAAAACAAGTAACAATGCACAACACGCAAAAACTAGTAACTAACTTAGGTTGTTAATCCGATTAACACGCCTAATTAAAACTAGTCAAAGTTGTTTAACATATTACGTATATTAAGGTGCAATTCGTTCACGAAAATTCCTAGGCTCCCACTAAATTCCGCATCCAACTTAATCAATCTAATTAATTAAGCCGGTTTAACCCATAATTTTTTCAAAATATTTTTCAAGTGCCGGAGCTACCGAGGCCTAGCCTTGTTTAAATTTAACTAATTAAATAATTATAACGGCAAAATTTTTGCAAAAGTCATAGCCCAAAATTAAGCAAAAATGACCCACTAAAAAATTTGTGGGCTGTGCACTAAGGATGTTATGCAGCCCTTGGTGTTGCACCTGCTATGTTGGGTGCTAGCATGCTCGCCCAGCGTAGCACGCTATGCTAGCCAGCACCAGCAGCTTGCTACGCATGCTGCGCATGCTAGCTTGCTTGCTGGCGCTTGGCAGCTTATGGCAGGCTGGGGCTTGCTGCCATGCTGCCCAGCATCATGCCAAAGCAACTCCAGCAGCCAACCACGCACATAGAATTAGCGCACAACACAGCAGCCCTCGCCACACATTAGCAACACCTCAAGGCGTAAGCACCCTTGTGCACACCTAAGGTAGCCACATGTGGGCTACGTGTGCAGCCCGGCTAGCCTTTGGTGACGCTTGGGTGTTCTTGCCTCTATTTGCGTGCCATTTATCGGGATTTTAATCTCGATTTATGTGTGACATAAAATAAATTCTAAATTTATTTTAGAATTAACTTAAGGCAAAATTGAAAATAAAACAAGTCTAACTTAATTAAATTCAATTTTAATGGTGCACAAGCCTAAATCATCCAAAATTTCCTTTGAATAATTTAGGTCTTTTTTTATGCTTAAAATTGAAAAAGGGCTATACCCATAATTAATTTAACCAATATGCAAATTAATAATGAGTTTTGACAAAGAAGGGAGTTGGAAAATAAAACCAATCATCCAATGAAATTTTTTTCCAACTTTTAACTTGTGTACAATAACAAAATTACATCTTCCAATATGAAGATTAATCATGATTTAATCACAAGTACTTTAAGGATTTTAATCGACCAAAAAAAATGACTAAATCCTAAATTAGTTCAACATGAAATTTAGAATCAAAGTTTCAATCATTTAAACACTTAAAGATTGGATCTTTAATATACTAGGAACTTTAAAATTTCACATTCACAATAAACATTCACACTTTAATGCAATTGATTTGCATGATTGTGAAATAACAAGTTTATGTGAGAAATTGAGCATACCAACTTAAGCACACATTATGACTTCATAACCACATTTAAAAGGGTTTAAAATTGTTGTAGATTAGGGATGCAACAACGCATTTAATCTACCCTTGATTAATGATAAATTTAATCCAATTAGAAAGCACAACCAGAAATTTAAATCCATTTTAAATCACTTTAATTAATTATAAATTGCAATATTTAAAAAGAGCGCGGCTCCGATACCGCTGTTGGGTTTCGTAGCGTCCAACGCTACGCAGAAGTGAAACCCGCCCAATAATTAAAGCAATAAAGCATGCCTAAACATAATTAATCAATAATTAAGAGAAGGGAGAAAGAAGTAATACCCTTGAAGCGTGCTTCGCTCGTAAACCGAGCTCTTACTTCGAAGCTTAAAGCCTCACAAGCGTGACGGCCTCCAACGGCTTGTACCCACGACCCGACCTGAACGATCTTCGTCTCGAGGGTTAGTCGAGACTTGACCAAAGATAAAACTAGAGTTTTACGAACTTATAGGTTTTCTCAATAATAAGAGATGCCTTTGTTAGTTCCACTCAAATTGATTTCCAAATGCCCAATCATGGGGTATTTATAGGGAAATGCAACTTGCACTCCCATTCATGATCAATGTGGGATAGTTTGCATTTCTAACTAATTTATTTAAATCAAAAATAAATTAAAAGATAATGCAACCAACAATCAACAAGTGGCACATGGAGAGGAATGGTTAGGTGAGGACCATCACCAAGGGGGGGGGGACCATTGCCTTGCTGCATGGTGCTGCGATGGTGCTATGCTAGCGATGCACGCACACACGCACGCACACGCATGGTGGTGCGATGGTGCTATGCTAGCGATGCACGCACACACGCACACACATGGTGGTGCGATGGTGCTATGCTTAGTGCTAGGACTTGTCTAGCGCTAGCGCCTAGCATGCTAGGTGCATGCTAGCTCGAGCTAGCCTAGAAACCACATGGCTAGGCCAAATGTGATGCTACGGCTTTGCTCGAACTTGTTGCTTTTTGATTTTGCGACGCTCGGTCTCGACGCCCTAGGCTCGATATCCGACGTCTGGATTTGCAATACTCTAGTGACTCGTCAAATCCTTCAGATTGGTTCGTTGGTTCGGATCGGCAGTTCGTTTGGGTTCGACTCGAAGGGTTCAGTCAAGACAAAGCTGTAATATTAATTGTTCACTAATATTACAGATCGGAAGCGGCCTCCACCCAGGCATTCCGATCATTTGATCTCACTGAAGAATTAGCTTCCTGATAATTCTGAACCCTCTATCAGAATAATACACTTATTGGAAGGACACCATTTCTTTCAGGCCAAGCATCGAAAGACACCTTCCCTGAGGTCCTCATGTTATAGAAGGATCGGGGCAAGGTCATGTGGCCTCATGATGACCCTATAGTCATCGAATGCAAGGTTACCAACCAACGAGTGGGCTGGATCCTTATTGATACCGGGATCTCGTCTGACCTTATAAGCTATCAATGCTTAGCGAAGCTCAAGTACAAGCCTAGCAGCATGCACCAGGCCTCTCACCCCCTAGTTAGCTTTGGGGAGGGGTAGTGCATCCGGTGGGGAAGATTGACCTACCCATCCGGCTAGGAGAAAAGGGGGAGGGACAGCACATGGTCGTCAAGTTCTTAGTGGTCGAGGAATTGACCGCCTATAATCTGATTTTGGGCCGTCCAACCCTCAATGAGTTCAAGGCAGTCATATTCACATCCCTCATGTTGATCAAATTTGAGAGGGACGATGGGTTAGTGGGTTCCCTGAATGGGGATCAAAAGATGGCAAGGGAGTGTTATCTCTTAGATGTCAAGCCTACTGTGGCCGCAGCCGGCCAAGGCGAGGAGCCCATTGACCTTGATGATTACAAGGAAGCCGCGCCTACTCCCAGAGCAGCCGGCAAAAAGAGAAAGGCGGATCACCTGGTGGCCGTAAAAAAATAGAAGCAATAGCAATCACTGATCGGGAAGCGGTCTGATGATCTCCGTCCCTAGCCAGCTGGTGAAAACATTGACATTGTTCTAGATGACAGCCGTCCGGAACGAACCGTTAAAGTGGGGACGGTTGCTTTTGCCAAGTTGGGTGCAGACTTGCACCAACTGCTGAAGGAATTCAAAGACATTTTTGCCTTTGAAGTAGAAGAGATGCTAGGTGTCAGCCCAGATCTTGCTGTCCACAAACTCGCCGTGGATTCAAAAAAGAAGCTGGTTAGGCAAAAGAAAAGGAACCACGGCGAGGAAAGATCTCATGTGGCAGCCGCCGAGGTCAAGAAGCTACTGGATGTCAGGTTCATTCAGCAATGCTACTACCCGTATTGGGTAGCAAACGTTGTCCTTGTCAAAAAGTCGAATGGTACCTGGCGGATGTGTGTTGATTACACAGATCTGAACAAGGCATGTCCAAAGGATAGCTATCCGCTTCCAAAGATCGACTGTCTGGTCGATTCTACAGCCGGTCATGCCTTGATGAGCTTCATGGACGCCTATTCAGGCTTCTATCAGATACCTTTGTGGAAAAAAGATCAAGAAAAGACGGCCTTCGTCACTGATCAAGGGTTATTATGTTATACGGTGATGCCGTTTGGGATGAAAAATGCGCCTGCTACTTTCAAGCGGATGATTAATACAGTCTTCATTAATCAAATTGGGAGGAATGTAGAGGCGTACATTGATGACATGATAGTCAAATCTAAGCTCCAGACGGATCACCTTGCCGACCTCCGAGAAAACTTCACCACCCTCAGGCGACATAAGAGCATACTTAATCCCAAAAAGTGTGTCTTTGGTGTTGAGTCTGAAAAGTTTCTCGGATTTTTTATTGATCAAAGGGGGATAGAGGCCATCCTGGAAAAGGTACAGGCGGTAATTGACATGAAGTCACCCCGCACTGTCAAGGAAGTCCAAAAACTTACCGGTTGTCTGGCGGAATTGGGGAGATTCCTCAGCCGGTCAGGCGACAAGTGCCTCTATTTCTTCCGGGCAATCAAGAAGAAGACTAGATTCGAGTGGGGGGAAAATGCTGAGGCGACATTCCAGAAATTGAAAGAGCACCTTCACTCATTTCCACGGCTGGTCAACCTTCTAGCAGAAGAGGTTCTCTATATGTATTTGGTCGTCTCAAATCATGCCCTCAGTGTCGTTCTCCTAGCTGAGAGAGACGACATACAGCTCCCGGTCTATTTCATTAGTCATGTGCTTCGAAATGTTGAGTTGCGGTACCCCTTGGTTGAAAATTTTAAGTCTTACCCTATTCATGGCAGTCAAGAAGTTGAAACCATACTTCTTGGCGCATCCGGTGGTGGTCTACACAGACCAACCCCTCAAGCGACCTATGACAACCTTGGCGTTATCCAGCAGAATGCTCAAGTGGGATATTGAAATGCAAAGTCTGGAAATCACCTTCGAGCCTAGAAAGGCAGTGAAGGGTCAGGCGTTTGCCGACTTCATTGTGGAAATGACAAGGCCGGCTCAGCCGGACAATGTTGATCAGATTTGGAAGGTTTATGAAGACGGGAGCTCTGCTATGAATGGCTGTGGTGCAGGCGTAATTTGCAAGTATCTGGAAGGGGACCAATATGAATATGCACTACGGTTCAATTTCCAAGCCTTGAATAATGAGGCGGAGTATGAGGCCCTGCTAGCCGGTATCCGCATGTGTAAGGCGGCAGGGGCAAGGAAAGTTGACGCCTGCTCAGATTCTCAGTTGATCGTTAACCAATACCATGGTGACTATGAGGCCACCCATCCGGCTATAATCAAGTATTTGCAGGCGGTCAAAGACGAGGCTGAGACACTTACCGAATTTCATCTAAGTCAGGTGCCCAGGTCAGAAAATAATCAGGCGGATTCACAAACTAAGTTGGCATCATCTGCCTCTTGTGATGCGCCTAGGTCAGTCTTTTGGGAAGTCATGGAAAAAAGAAGCATTGAACATGATCCCATTGGAGTTCTTGACCAAAGTTATACCTGGATGGATGCCATCCGAGCTTATTTGGCAGACGACACTTTGCCGAACGCCCCTTTAGAAGTGGCTGTGTTGAAAAAGAGAGCCTCAAGTTTTAAGATCTACAAAGGGGAACTCTTTAGAAAGGGTTACCTCCAGCCGCTGCTGAAGTGTGTTATCCCTGAAAGGGGGAAAGAGGTTCTAGAGGATCAGCACTCGGGCTTTTGTGCATCACATATAGGCGGCAGAACTCTAGAAAAAAAGGCAAGGCGGCAAGGCTACTTTTGGCCCACTCTTGAGGCAGACGCCATGGAAACGGTGAAGAAGTGTGATAAGTGTCAAAAATTTGGCCGGCTCATACACCGTCCGACTACTGATCTGACGACTATCTACAGCCCGGTTCCATTTGCAAAATGGGGCATGGACATCCTGGGTCCATATACGCTTGCCACAGGCGGGCGGAGGTACATCCTGGTGGCTGTAGATTACTTCACCAAATGGGTTGAGGCAGAGGCGGTCAAGGGCATTAAGACAAAGGATGTCATCTCTTTTATATGGAGGAACATCATCACCCCGTTTTGGGTACCTATGTCTATGGTCTTTGACAATGGACCTTAGTTTGAAATGCCTACGCTCAAGAGCTGGTTGGGAGATCAAGGGATCTCACATTATTTTGCATCAGTCGGCCGTCCCCAAGCAAACGGCCAAGTTGAAGCCTTCAACAAGCTCATCTCAGACGGCATTAAGAAGAAAATTGAAAGGGCTAACAGTCTATGGGCGGATGAGTTGCCTCATGTCCTATGGGCCATCAGAATAACTGAAAAAGGGGCAACCGGTGAAACCTCGTTTCTCATGACATACGGCACTGAAGCCGTCCTGCCTATCGAACTTTTAAGCCAACACTTCGAATATGCTCTATGGTGAAGAGGCAAATTGGGAGGCCATGCGTCTAGCATTGGATTCACTCCGGAGCGCAGGGGCAATGCCGCCTTGCGTCATGAGATATACTGTCTGAGAATGGCAAGGGCCTACAACAAAAGAGTACACAAACAGCCCCTAAAATTAGGGGACTTTGTGTTACGAAAAATGGAAGCAACCGGTCGGGCCAATGAGCAAGGAAAGTTAACCCCTAATTAGGAGGGTCCTTAACGGATTTTTGAAGAAGTAAGAGGCGGCACCTACCGCCGGGAAACCCCAGACGGCAGGCAGCTAGCCAGAACCTGGAATGTAGACGTAAGCTGAGTCCCATTTTCATCGTCTTTTGTACAAAGTCCCATCTGTGAAATCCACAACCGGGCAACTGTCTATTCTAAAAATGAGTAGACGTAAGCTGAGTGTCAAACTTAGCAATTATTTACACGGCCAATGGCCGGATAGTTTTCAAACCTCCTGCTCCAACATGAGCAGGCAACCGGTGACGCCCATTTGGGTGAATTCATCGAAGAGAACATCTCCCATTTGGGTGGTACATTATTCTATAAAATCATAAATCAAGCGGCTTTAACCAATTGTTTAGGTTAAAGATAACTCACGGCTGCTTGAATGATTAATTGAAACCAAGATAAAACCGGTCGTTGCTCCAAAGCAACACAGACGGTAACTATAATCTTGGTCGAAGGTAACCGGTCTTTGCACAAAAGCACTACAGCCGGTTACAAACTCAAATTAAGCAAGCTCAAAACCTTAGAATTTAATCCATAACTTGGTTATGACACATCCGCGTGGTCAATGGCCACCTGCTTACCAGCAAATGGCAATGACGGATACCCAAAGGGTAATCCGAAGCCGGTTAAAAGAATAATCTAGGTTGGCCCTAGCCGGCACTGTCTGCTAATCCAACTTAGAATAATTCTAATTCTTAAAATACGGTCAATGACCACCTATCTATTTGTCCGAGTGCTTGTATAGATGGCTGCCTTCTTAGAGTTGAATAATATTAAGCAAAAAACCGTCCAGGGGCAGGCAGAGCCAATGCATTTGGCACACCGCATGTATCGAATCAAATTGCAAAAAGAAAAAGATTTATACGAGCAAAAATTGCAAAATTTAATCAAATAATATCAAAGGCAAAACCGACTCAGTCGGCAAAATATATTAATATGAAAAGATTGTCATCCAGACCTATGTCTTGGGAAAGGAGATACAAACTACATGGCTCGTAGGCTGGAAAAAGAAAAAGAAGGAAACAAATTAAGCTAATGTTGCTGTTGTTGCTGATGCTGTGACGGTTGGCCCTGGCCGGAAGGAGGAGCCTCTTGAGTTTGCTCGGCTTGAGCTTCGTTAGCCCCACCCGGAATTTGATCTTCCGTCTGCTCCTCCTCTTCCTCCTCGGCAATGCCGGCCCATTCTTCAAAGGGAGCCGGCTTCTTTGTTCCGAGAACCTGGGCATCAAACACCTTAGTGGCGTATCTGTACCGCAGGTAAAAGAAAGCCTTGTCGGTGTCCGGATGGATCATAAACCAGGCCATCTTCATGCGCTCTTCACATTCGCGCTCATTCTCCGGCAATCATCCGGTTTTGCTCAGCCTCTAGCTTCCCCTTGTGGTCCGCCTAGGTCTGGACCAACTTATTCTTCAGCCGGTTGACCTCAGCCCGCAGCTCAGTGTTCTCCTTGTCAGCATCTCCCAATGCTTTGACATCATCTTGGAGGTTTTTGACTTGGAGTTTAAAGTCGGTTGCCTTCTTGTTGGCCGTATCAGCAACAACCGTGAGCTCCTTGATTAGCTCCTCTTGTTTCATCTCCTGGCTTTTAGTTTGGATTTCATACATTAGGGTGTTATATTGGGTAACATCAATAAGTTCGGTTTCCCTTCTCTGGGTATCCCTTACCTCCTCTTGCTTTTTCCGCAAGGGGACCTTCATGCCATCTACCCTCAACATCACATGCAAAGTCAGCCGGTAAGGGGTTAGTTTTCAATTACACTACAACCGGCAAAAGAATAAAGTGGCATAAAAGCACCCCAACCGGTGAATTACCTTAGCGAGCAGTGAGTTGATGCGGTCTATATTGACCTGGTTTATACCCGGCACCGCCTCCTTCTCGAACCGGGTAAGGGTCCTCAGCATTCTCTTGGCGTAGTTTTGGAGACCCGACCAACGAGAAGAGGCATCTGCATCAATGGATTTATTGGTTAAGTACTGAGCAAATGCAGCACCTATATTCTGCCGGCAGCCTGAAGAATCCTCTGATTGAGTAGCTTGGGACTTGACTCGCATAGGCCCAAGCGGCCAGGGGAGATCAAAGGTGAGAGTAGTACCTTGATTTTCTGGCTGAGGGGTCACTCCACCCCCAGCCGCATTGGAGTCGGATGCTACAGCAAGCACCCGGCTTGAGGGAATTTCAGGCTCCCTCGTTCTAACCTCAGCCGACCCAGAGCTTAGGCCAAGATCTTTCAGGCTTTTGCCTGCTGAGGTAGGCCTCTCAGGCGCAGGCGGCCTTCCGAGACAAGGGCAGCCGGAACCCTTCGGCTTTTGGAAACAGGCTGGGAGGGCTCCTCTCCCGGTCTCTTCAGCATTTGTCTTAGAGAGTGAGGAACATTCTTGCTCCCCGTCTGAAAAGGAAAACAGCACAGTCGGTTATTATCAAAATAAGCTTCAAATCATGCAAATGGTAAAAGAGCTCAGCCGGCGCTTACCCCATCATCTTTGGCCGCCAGTTGGGCCCTCTTTTTCTCCAGCTGATCCTTCCGGATCTCTGCAGCAGACTTAGACGGGGTCTTTTTGGGAGGCACCATCTCTAATCCTTTCTCTGCAAGGAATAAAAATAAAAAATTCAGAACCCATTCAAGTATGATACAAACGCATAAAGTGCTAGTTAACAATTAACATACGTCTGCTAAACATTGTGCTTAGGCCACAGGCAGAAAGGAACGCCTCGTCCTTTAGCCAATCCGGATGAGGGACCTAGTTTTTGGGGACAATGACTTCTGTCCCATCATCCAAAGGCAAGGAGGTCTTTTTGAAGAGACCCGGCTCCATTATTTGATCCTATGCCTCCTCCGGTACTTTAGAAAGGGCGCACTTCTTTCCAAGGAGAGCCGGGTGTGTGTTGTAGCGACGCAGCTGGTGGTTTAGTTGCAGCGAGGGGGAAGAAACCATGTAAAACTTGCTCTTCCAGCTGCTCCACTTAGAAGGCTTGTCAAGCGTCATCATAAATTCCGGATGTGTGGTCAATGTATACCACGCATTCCAGCCGCCTAGGGCAGGGCTGAGGTAGTGCATATGTGCAAACGCCTCCCAGCTAGGCGTTATGTGCTGCATCTCGTAGGCGGCTATGTACCCTAGTATATTCACCCAAGATTTGGGTGTTAGCTGCAAGACGCCAAGGTCGTAACCCCTTAGAATGACCTTTTATTGTATTATGGAGGGGGAACCGGAGGCCGGCTTTGAACGTCGCCTCATAGCAGCCAAAATAATCATTGGCATGGTCAAGTTCGTCTTCCCAGACAACGGTTGCCTCGACAGGCGGCACCACAATCTCCCATCCGACCCAAACCGGGCGCTTTACCAAAAATGCGGGAAAGGTGGCATTTAAAGTGACCACATCCTGGGCGATCATGTGCGCCTCTATTGGATTGTTGATAGAGGGCCATTTGTATGCCTCCTCATCTTCTTGAGGGGCATCCAGTTCCATAGTTGACTCAGTAGAGTCTAATTGCTGGATGGTCTCTTCGTCACCTGTACTCTTGGATTTGTCCAAGATATCATCCCCGGACGTGCTAGGTACGCCCGGCTGGTAATAAGGTACATAGTCAGCCGGAACTTCTGCTTAGCCGTCTAATTGATATTCGGGGTCTACAATCGTCCGTCTCGTCCGAGCCATTCCGTTCTGCACAGAGAAGATCGGATTCGCAGAAGAGTAAGGGTGGTCCAAACACCCCCAGATGACATCCCCAGTCCTTGACTCAGCCGTATCCGGTGACCGACTGACAACTGTCCTAGGTCGTGCCGTGTGTGTGTTGGGTGAGTCCATTATTCTTTACGAGCTATACAACCGGAAAAAGCGCAAAAAAGTTGCAAGGGGTAGAGTCGGTACCTTGAAGTTGTAAAAACTCTTAAGATGGTTGACTCCTTTAAGTCATCAACCGGAAATCCTCTTTGTTACTTGATGATACCCCAGGCGATATCCCGGATGTACCCCCTTGAAGAGCAACTGAATTTCACTAAAAACCCAGATGTTTCTCTGGAAATTTGCTTAAAGATACCCCAGACGGTTGTGACCGGCTGTGGGTGTATTAGAAGCTAGGGAAAGTCAAAGGGTTCTCAGGCCGTTTGAAGGAAAGTTGCTTGAAGATGCCCCAGACGGTTGTGACCGGCTGTGGGTATATTGAGAGCAAAAAGAAGAAATTTGACTATGGTCAGGCGGTACCTAAGAGCTTTAAACAAAGAGCACTCAAACGATTACCGGATGAATGAAGAAAGAGAAGATGGTTTTGAATGAAATAGCAGCCGTATCAGAGCGTTCTTTCAGAAAATTCTCTCAAAAGAGAAATTTTGCAAAGTGTGAAAATGAGAGGGGAGTCTATACTTATAGAGAACCCAGAAGGCGAACCATCACCTTCCCATTTCGAATCCAAAATTTGAATTCAAAAAAAAAAAAAGAGAGAGAGAGAAAGAGACGAAGCATCACCTTCTCAGAGCATGACACCTGTCACAGGTGCCACGTGGCAAGCCACGTCACACCTGTGAGGGGCAAATGTTTAGGGTAAAAATACTCTGTCCACGTGGCCCTATAGCATGCTGACACGTGTCAGCCTCAAAGAGGTCCTAGCTGATCCAATCCCCTACTGACACGTGGCACTTTAACCCTAAAAGGGGAATTGATCCCCTTCCACTATAAATAGAGGAAAATCCTCATTTATTACTCATTTAGAAATACACACACAAAAAACCGAGCAATATTAATTGCAAAATTCTCTCGGAATCCGAGAGAAAAACCTTTTACATTCCGCACTTTTATACATCCGGAAACGTTCTAACTTGATCGTCGGAGGCGGAACTCTACCCAGCCGGAGTTTCCGTGGTTTTGCAGGTACAGACGGTCGACGCGCATTCTAGGAATTGTAACTCTCCCGAGGGACTCCAAAAACCCCGAACATAAGAGATATGGAAAATAATTTAATATAAATAGGATTATATATGAATCAAAATTATTACAATGATATGATATGATATGATGAATATATTGTATTGTTCAAATTTTATAGTAAGTAGTTGATGGTATTGACAAGAAAAATAAAAAAAGTAAAATAAAAGGAGGGATTTTGGAGGGAAAAAATAGCACCTGAAATTAACACGTGTCATTCTTGGTGTCTGTTTTACTAATATTTTATTGATTAAAAAAATGTTTGAGTAAGAGCAAGATTAGCCCTAGGTCTTAAGACTCTAGGTGACATCATCAATTTCTAATTTTGTGGTATTAAGGTAAGACTTTATCTATTATTATTTATTTTTTTTATATACTTATAAAGTTTGGTCTTAACAAAATCTGAAGTGGAGTGTTGAAAATTCAAGACTCAAATTAACACTCAGCTAACTTTTATTTTTTAATTTTTGAAAAAACATTAATAATTTGATTTATATTAAAAAAAAAAAAAAAAAGTCCGAGGGATGAAGAGATAAATTTGGTCGAGTCTTAACATAATTATAAATAAAAAAATAATTAATTTTAAGTTAATAACTTAAATGACAATGGATTAAAGTCTTAAGACAAGACTGCGCTAATCTTACTCTAATATAGTATGACCATATGAATATATGTCAATACTCTCCTAGTCTCCTCTCGGCTATGTCGCACCCTCCCATTACATAATCGAAGGAAATTATGCAAGCCTTATTTCAAATTTGTCAACATTTTTGAAAATCCTCTTGAAAAACACATACTTTATATTACCTTCGTTTTTCTTAGTTGACACGTATTCCTTTTTAGGAAGTTTTTTTTTTAGTTGACACATTTCTTTTTTGGGAAAGTTTTATACTTTGCATTTACTAGCTACCCCACTTGCATTATCATTTTCTCTCACTCTTTCTCCTCTCCTTAATATGTGTGCCTAAATTGAACGTGTCAACTAAATACAAATGGGGGAAGTATATAAATAAATAGTACATGTCTCGGATGATGCCCCAACCAGCCCCTAGGTTACTATTTTTGAAGAGTCTTCCTATTTTTGGATATGGTTATGTACTCAAGTATAAGAAGTAAAAAAAAAGTATCAAGATAGCTAAGTACTAATATGCACCGATTTGCACGTGATTTTGTCATAAATTCTCAATATAATTCCATTTTAGAAAATTTATATATTTCTTATATGTAGCTATAAGAGCTACGTATATCATTTAACCGTTCTTTTTACTACCTTTGTTTCTTATTATGTGCAACAAAAGAATATTGTATATCTCATAAATAATACCCATTTGTTGCACATAATAAGAAATAGAGGTAGTATTTAATCAAAATGAAAAAAAAAATACTTATGGGTGGATGGTGTACCCGAATGTATATAATAATCTCTCTTGGACGTGGCCTCAACCAAAAGAAAAATATGGTCAGTCGATAATCATTTATAGATCGAATATATTGGAAACATTTTTTTTTTCAAACGACAAACAATTAATTTAAAGCAAGTTAGTTGGGTCGATATGGGGTAAGATATTTTGAACTTAGATCTTTACATTGATATAAAAATATATTATGGAGTTTGAGTTGAACAATACTTTTTTATAAATCATAAATTATATATTTTTTCTATTCATAAATGTTGTATTGACCATACATAATACACATTAGAGGTGAAACTAATGCGGTTTGAAATCAAATCGAAACCAAACTGAATTAGAAATACGGTACGGTTTTTTAATTTTTTTCTAATATGATTCGGTTTGGTTTGAGAAAAAAAAAATTGTGGTTTGATTTCGGTTTAAGGATTTGAAAAACCGAAATACAGCCCATATCAAAATTATAGGCCTTGTAAGACTTAGTCACTATCATTAGTTCATTAGAAGTTAGAACTTGTTATTACATTATATGATATTTGACATTTACTGGCTTTATTTTTGGATAATCAAACCCAAAAAACAGAGTAATTAGGCCCATAAAAAGTTGCAAATTAAGGTCCAAATCACTAGGTCCAAAAAAATTGCGTTGTGGTTTGGTTTTTTGTTTTTAAAAAACCCGAATTTAAACCGGTGTGGTTTGGTTCGGTTTCTATAGTAATATGTTGCGGTGTGGTTTGAAAATCCCAAAACCAAATTAATATGGATTGGTTTCGGTTAGAGCTATAAACCACACCGCAAACCGAACTTTTATTTCTAATACACATACCGTGGGAGACTAAATAAATAACTTTTCAAAGTAATATTATTATTTCTATCCCAAAAGCCCATACCATTTTAACATAACTAACCCTTCTTCCTTTTTACTATCCCAAAAGCCCATACCATTTTAACGAAAAAATCTGAATTTCGTTCCGCATAACTTTCATTCACATCTTATATGGTTAAATAAATAAGTTTTCCAATGATATATTACACTACAACAAAAGAGGGCTATAGCAACACACATTTTTGCAACAGTTTTATTAGCGTTGCTATAAGTAGACATATGGCAACAGTTTTTAATTTATTGATATAACTAACCATTTTCGTTTAAAATTTGTTGCTATAAGAAAAAAATGGCAACGCTTTTAATGAATAAGTAAATGATATTATCTGACAACGGTTTAACCAAGTCGATGCTAATTAATATTGATGATTAATGATTGATTAATTCATTAAATAATTTCTGAATTGAAAAATAAAAATAACTAATACCGATCAGAGTACTTGTAATGATTAAGCGGTTTTTTGGATACATGAAAATTCTGGGAACATGAAAATTTTCAATTAAGCGGTCAATTTTTTTTCCCCCTTTCTTTTCCTAATTCACAAACCCTCTCCTAATTAATTCACAAACCCTCTCTTATTTTCATATAATCTCGATCGTCATCTTGCTCTTTCTTTTCATTTCAATTCCCTCTGTTCTTCCCCCAAAATTCTTAAATCAGCCCTCTCTTATTTTCGCACATAAATTAGGGTTGATTATCGTACAATCTCGCTCGTCATTCATCATAGTCCAATTGCAATTCTTTGTAGGCGACTTGAAATTGCTCGAATCACAGTTTTACCGAAATTTGTTTGCTCTCAAGACTAGTGAACAAGGTTAGTATGTAATTTAGTTGTATAAATTGATATATTCTTGAATAACTTATCTCCAATTTGATTTTGATATCACAATTATGTAGTTGGAACTTATGGGTATTGAATAGGGGGTTTAGGGTTTGGTAAATTAGGGAATTGTATGATCTGATTATAAGAGTTTATATAATTCAATTTAATTTATAGATTTATTATGAATTACCGTAGAGTTTTGTTTCCTGTAAATTAATGTGTTTTCTTGGTGAGTTGCATGTTGCTAAATCCAATATATAGAGTAACAGACAAAGACGAACAATTCAATTTCTAAAACCTTGGTGAGAGACTTCTTTTTTAGCTATTGATATATAAGACATCCCTAAAGCAGTGTATATATTTGGGTATCATATTTAGTCTTAAAATAGAATTAGTGATTATTGAATCATGAAAAATTGTAGTGAATTTGGTTATGGAATTGATTTTCTTGTATAACGATTTATGGAATTTAATTATTGAAATTTTAGGAATTTGTGAAGATTGAGGTTATATGTTATGATTAATGGGAGTTAAGTTTTAGTCCTTTCTCAACTGTATTGTTTCCAGTCTGCTTCCCTGAAACATGTGAAATTCCATAAAAGTGGTGTCATGCACGCGACCGCATCCAAAATTCAAAACCGTGCTGCTGACTTATTGCAATCTGAACAACCAATTTCATGATTGATTGAGTCTCTCTAATGCTTAGCAAAGTGGGTAGAGTATGGGGTAGAGAAAAGTAAATGGATTGGCTGAAGTTATGTGATGTATTTGCAAGAGACAGTTCTATATACTTTGATATAGGGAGGTCTAAATTTATTGAAGGCATCCTTTGCTGAAAGATTCCAGCTAGAGCATTAGTGTGGCTGCTGGGGCATAGCAACCCTTTACATCTACAAGTGTGGCTAGAATGAGATATTGAATATCCAGCCAGCCAGCCTTATAAATTTTCAGAGTGAGGGACTGAATCTTTGTGAATTGCACTCGTCAATATCATTCAGTGATCTCCAACTTCTAGAATATAAAGTTGCATTAGCATGCAAAAGTACCCTAGTTGTTATTATTTTTTTTTTTCGAAATATCTTCTTCATAGTAGCTAGTAACCATGCATATGAAATTTTGGTATGTTCTGTATACTGAAATAATTTAACGATTTTAGGTTTTCTTTTTAGTACTTTTGACAAGGACCTTGCTTTTCTGTTTACTGGAGTGCTTTATAGGTTTTGTGATGAATTAGCAAAATATCAATTAACCAGACTCATGGGAAAGTTTGTGGATGCTATTGGCTTTGTATTTTTGCTCTATGTTGCCTATAATTGCTAATTTGTGATTAGTAACATTAGTCAGTTTCCACTTGCCTATAATTGCTAATTTGTGATTTTCTTAGTGTTCTTTTTAAAAAAAAAGTAGAACTGGGTCTTATACGAGTGAATGAGTGATTGAATAAATAGATGTTAATTGGCTTAAAGGCTGTAATTTAAATAACCTATTCTCATTCTTGTTAATCAGCAGCTCTGTTTCAGCGTGTTACTTACTTAGCTTGCAGCGTGCGTGTGCCTGTTTTTGTTGTTGTTTGGATTTGGGTTGGCTGCTGCCTGTATTGGCTTCAGGGTGCTGCTGTGTTTGTCGCCTGCTTGGGGTCAATTGCTGTTCTTCTTGGGTTTGTGAAGCTGGTCTTTTCTAGGTTTTTGTTCTTGGTGTGGGGGCTTGGCCTGTTGTTTGTTGCCAGGCAGCTTGTTGTTGTTTTCTTCTTATGTTGTCTGTTGGTTTTAGCTAGTTGTGTGTTTTCTGTTGGGCTAGTTGTGAATTTGCTGGTGTAGGTGGTTGGGTTTGTTTTTTGTTGCGGCTTGTTTTTTTTTTTCTGTGTATGAGGCTGTGTTGGCCTTTGTACTTGGCGAGGGCTTGCCCTCCTTCCTTTGGTACCATAGAGTTAACTAATATGTGTACGTGTTTAGATATCATAGATGATCTTTATATGTATTCGCTTCAGATTTCTATTTTCATCTTTAGTACTGTATATTTTTCCAATTAATATCTATCAAATCTATTCTTTCATTTTATAATATAGATGATCTCTAAATTTAGTTGCTTGTGTAATTTAGGAATTGACATAAATTAAGTTATGGATCAAAACTGGATGAACTATCCTAAAAGTTTGGAGGACTTTAAAGTTGCTTTGAATTTTTTTTGATGATTATTTTGCGAAGGACGCCATTGTAGATCAAATATTTTGCCCTTGTACAACGTGTTCGAGGCGTTTTTGCCATTCTAGAGATGACGTTTATGATCATTTGATTGTTAAAAAGATCCTAGCTTAACTCCAGAAATTATTGCAAAAGCCATCGTTTCAACGACTATAAATGATCCATAAACTATGTTATTTAAGATTATGAACTGGTATGTTATTCCATTTTACATGTTATCTTCCTTTTCTCTTTTTCTACTTTTACATTGTTACATGTGATTGAAGAATTTGAAATGGTGTATTATATGATCTGAAGTTCTAAACAAAATAAACAAACTACAGATAAGCAGCGTGATTGTTGGGCATCTATACTAGTTAACTTAAAAGGTCTTTGGTTGCCGAGTCGGATGTCAGACCAAAGATCATACTTAGGTGCTTTGAATTATATATTTTTATGTGTGTGCATATGCTAAAAAAGGCCTCGGAATTGCATACGTAGGAATTTATGACCATGATATTAAAATATTTTAATTTGCAGGGTGTTAAGAAGCTCATATATGCATGCCAGTGATTTACAGATTTGTTCAGTATTGTTCATGTACTACTTTGTGTGGTATAATGGATAATCTAGAAACTGGAGTTTTATGTTACTGGCATTAATGCTTAGAAAATTATAAGATTAAAAAAACTCAATCTCTTCCTTCTCGAAATTAGGCATTAAAATTTATGATGCTAGCTTAGCCAAATTGTTCTAGTGTTTTGATAATGAGTCTCTATGATTACACAAATTTATGATCCTTTGATGTTACTTCCTTATACTCTTGTGATGTTGCTACGGTACCTGCTTCTTGCCTTTTTTTAGATGAAATATTTTTTTATTTTCATTATCTACTCACTACAATCGTAATTTCTAGTGTTTTGATAATAATGTTCCATAAATAATTCATTTGAGATTTATTTTTTTTTAATTAAAAATATAAGTCTTATTATTATTATTATTATTGTTATTGTTTTGCAGGATACTATATATATCCAAGTATGAAATGCTCCATCAAACATCTAAAGATCTATTGGACTTTGAGCAAAAATATTAGATTGGTTTTTGAATTTGGTTTTGGAATTTTTCTTAGTTTAATGTATGAAATATTTAGATTGAATTGTTTTTGTTGTTTGTAATAAATATTTAGCTTATCAATTACAATGGATTTGAATTAACTACGTAGAACTTTTTATGGAGAACTTATTTCTAAGTGAAAGTTTATCGATCATATGCTATATAAACAAGTCACTTATTATATGCATTATTAAATCTATTCCTTTAATGCCAAATTAAAAGCGTTGCCATTAACAGGCTTAAAAGTGTCGCCTTAGTTTCAATTGGAAGCATTGCCATAAATAAAATAAAGTGTTGCCTTAATTTTAAACGCCAACTAGTATAAGCTAATAAGTGTTGCTTAAAATTAGCGAAAATTGTTGCTTTAACTTTGAAAATGTTACCTAAAGTTGTTGAATAAGTGTTGGCATAAGTTCAAAAGTGCTACCTAAGAAAAGCGCTGCCATAATTATTTACAGCAACAGTTTACAATAAATGTTGCCTAATGCATGAAAGTCGTTGCCAAAGAGTTTTAGCAACGACACCTATTGGTAATGGTTTATAATCCGTTGCTATAGGCATATGGCAACATTAATTGGACATTTGGTAACAGATTATTGTCGTTGCCATAAGTCTTTTTTCTAGTAGTGTTATAATCTCAATTCTGATTTGAAACAAATAATATATGAGCAAAATACCAAGGTTGGCCTAAAACCGACACCCTTTAACTATTTCGTCCACATTATAAAATATGCAAATGATGTTGACCTTGTTCTTATTAAGTTTAAAAGTAGACTTTAAGAGCTTTTCAACGGTGTCTTATTAGCCTTATTTCGAGTTTCAAATCAAAAGTTATAACCAAATTAAAAACCGCATGCAAACTGCCAAACTGATGCGCTATTCAGTTTTGCAGAGAGACATGACTAATATGACAAGCCATGGTGGTGGAGCGGCAGTGTCCAACTTAGCAAGTCACTTATGTCCGCGCTGAAACCGCATTCCTGTGCCGCGCCACGTCAAATTCAGACGAGGCGCAACAAACTAATTTTGCCTTTTTTGTTTTTATTTATTTTTCCCAAGTCCTAGAAAATAAATACTGGACTCTCTTCTAAGGTTCCAGGCACCAATTAGTACAAAAAACAGCTCTATTCCACACTTTTAATATTACCAATCATTCCTCTTTCAACCAATACGTGAAAGATTGAATCAGTGATGGCTTGACAAATCTAAATTTCGTTGAAAAAAAAAACAAATCAAAACTTTATTTCAATTAAATTCTTTTCATTCAATTTATACTTTTATTAAAAGTTACTAACATTCTATTAATATTAGCAATTTAAAATCTCTATTAATGAAGTGATAATTTCACTTTAATCATATAATTTAATTTAATTTAATTTATTTTTCTAGTATCATGTTTAGGTTTTTAATTAATTATTATTTTCATGGGTTTTGATGTTTTAATTCCTACTTTTATTAATGCTATGTTGCTTCTAATAATTTTTGTTGCATGATTAAATTATTATTATGATCACCCTTTTGCATATTTTATTAATTATATGTAATTGAAAATCACATCTAATAAAATAATTATGGACAACCAGTTTAAGTTCTCTTTTAATCTTATTATTAATTAAAGTAATCACAATATTTAATTTATGTGTAAATTTATATTCAACCAATTTAGCTTAATTTAGTTTGGAGCAAAAATTAAACTTTAATTAAATGTTTTTTGGATAGCAAGTAATACTTATCATAATAAGAATCGAGTACAGGCCAATACGAGGGAAATTGTCATTATAATTTAATTTTTTATCAACTCCTCCCCAATCCTCCAGTCGGTGGTTAGTGACCATATGGAATCACTAATCTCATATATTATGAATGGGTGTAACTTCATGGATCAAAATCATGATTATCTTTGTCCCTTTTGTCAAAATTCATGAATAGTTTACAACTTCCTTAAAAACTTGTTGCCAGCTCGTACTTTATCCTTTGTCCATATCGTATTACATTTGTCAGGCATATTCACGTATGATAAAGTAGGCGATTACATTTCGTTAACTTCTCCTACAATTTAGCCTCATTAATTATTACAGATTAAACACAGTTCTTTTCTTAATCAAAACAATTTTACTGGAGAGAGATTGATGCGTTTCTTGATTCGTTTGGTCTTAGGTTTAAACAAGCTTCACTCGTTTGTTTTCACCTAAGGGTTCTAAATCTGATTTCAAGGCTTCACTCACCTTAATCTCGTGATTTAGGGGTTTTTTTGAGGATAGTTTGAATTAGCTTCACTCACTAATTAATCTAACCTCTCTTAAATCAGGTTTCACTCGCCTAATCTAAGGGTTTTTATGTTTAACTTCACTCGTCAAACACAAAGAAAACTTGGAAAGAAACGTTCCAAATTAACAAGCAATAAAGCTTTAATCAACAAAACAAAACTTGTATAATTCGAAGTTTACAACCTTTATTTATAGACTCAAAACTAATCCTAAACCTAATCAAATTAGAAGACTATTCCTAATTGAATTAGAATCCCATTTGACCTAGAAAACCTAAACTTGATCCCCAAGTTCCTAATTCGGATATGACTAAACTAACTAAGTTTAATTCAACTTAGATTAGGTTATTCAATCCTCCTAAAACTCCTAGACACGCCTAAAAACCAAAGTCAAGTCCTAATCCACTTAGGAATTTACTTTGCTAAAAACAAGTCCTAATTCAAATAGGAACTCTCTTTTGCTAAAGACAAGTCCTAATTCAAATAGGAAATCACTAGACCAAAACAATTCCTAATCAAAATAGAAATCCTAACGCTTAAAACAAGAAAAACCCTTTCAAGTGAAAGGTAAAAACTTGTAAGCCAAAATCTAATCTAAGAAACATTAAAGAAACGGACCAAGAAAGGAAACCTTGAATGCTCCCGCATCATACTCCCCCTCTTGAAAACGAACTTGTCCTCAAGTTACATCATAGCAAGGAACGAGATCACTTGCACTAAGAGAAGCACAAACGCCTTCACTGAGTAGCACTTGAAATGTATCATAATGCTCCCCTTCAAGACCTTTCATATGATTCATAAAAGTAATGTTTTGTTCCATCAAAGCAGCCATCTTTTCAAGCAAGTGAGTTTTCGTTGATTTACTCACCATATTTGCGCACAATCGGTAATCTTCCCTCGAATGTTTGTTGCTGTAGATTTTGCGTCACTTATCCAATGACCACGAAATTTTACAGGCTATAATTTTAGTCCAATAGGAATCCAACCCAAAAAGAATCACCAAAAAATACGAAGTAGATAGTTCGCAGTAACGTAAAACTTCCAACTGGTCCAGATCTGCGCCGA
This sequence comes from Chenopodium berlandieri, assembly GCA_034703905.1. Classification (NCBI taxonomy): domain Eukaryota; kingdom Viridiplantae; phylum Streptophyta; class Magnoliopsida; order Caryophyllales; family Amaranthaceae; genus Chenopodium; species Chenopodium berlandieri. Next base: position 61,801,302 of record CM068281.1, read on the forward strand.
GAAGAACAAGAACCAAGAAACTAGCACGAATTGATTCTTGATTGCTCAAGAACAAGGATATAACGACTCAATAATCACACCAACAGCTCTGATACCATATGATGCGTTTCTTGATTCGTTTGGTCTTAGGTTTAAACAAGCTTCACTCGTTTGTTTTCACCTAAGGGTTCTAAATCTGATTTCAAGGCTTCACTCACCTTAATCTCGTGATTTAGGGGTTTTTTTGAGGATAGTTTGAATTAGCTTCACTCACTAATTAATCTAACCTCTCTTAAATCAGGTTTCACTCGCCTAATCTAAGGGTTTTTATGTTTAACTTCACTCGTCAAACACAAAGAAAACTTGGAAAGAAACGTTCCAAATTAACAAGCAATAAAGCTTTAATCAACAAAACAAAACTTGTATAATTCGAAGTTTACAACCTTTATTTATAGACTCAAAACTAATCCTAAACCTAATCAAATTAGAAGACTAATCCTAATTGAATTAGAATCCCATTTGACCTAGAAAACCTAAACTTGATCCCCAAGTTCCTAATTCGGATATGACTAAACTAACTAAGTTTAATTCAACTTAGATTAGGTTATTCAATCCTCCTAAAACTCCTAGACACGCCTAAAAACCAAAGTCAAGTCCTAATCCACTTAGGAATTTACTTTGCTAAAAACAAGTCCTAATTCAAATAGGAACTCTCTTTTGCTAAAGACAAGTCCTAATTCAAATAGGAAATCACTAGACCAAAACAATTCCTAATCAAAATAGAAATCCTAACGCTTAAAACAAGAAAAACCCTTTCAAGTGAAAGGTAAAAACTTGTAAGCCAAAATCTAATCTAAGAAACATTAAAGAAACGGACCAAGAAAGGAAACCTTGAATGCTCCCGCATCATACTCCCCCTCTTGAAAACGAACTTGTCCTCAAGTTACATCATAGCAAGGAACGAGATCACTTGCACTAAGAGAAGCACAAACGCCTTCACTGAGTAGCACTTGAAATGTATCATAATGCTCCCCTTCAAGACCTTTCATATGATTCATAAAAGTAATGTTTTGTTCCATCAAAGCAGCCATCTTTTCAAGCAAGTGAGTTTTCGTTGATTTACTCACCATATTTGCGCACAATCGGTAATCTTCCCTCGAATGTTTGTTGCTGTAGATTTTGCGTCACTTATCCAATGACCACGAAATTTTACAGGCTATAATTTTAGTCCAATAGGAATCCAACCCAAAAAGAATCACCAAAAAATACGAAGTAGATAGTTCGCAGTAACGTAAAACTTCCAACTGGTCCAGATCTGCGCCGAGAAGAACAAGAACCAAGAAACTAGCACGAATTGATTCTTGATTGCTCAAGAACAAGGATATAACGACTCAATAATCACACCAACAGCTCTGATACCATATGATGCGTTTCTTGATTCGTTTGGTCTTAGGTTTAAACAAGCTTCACTCGTTTGTTTTCACCTAAGGGTTCTAAATCTGATTTCAAGGCTTCACTCACCTTAATCTCGTGATTTAGGGGTTTTTTTGAGGATAGTTTGAATTAGCTTCACTCACTAATTAATCTAACCTCTCTTAAATCAGGTTTCACTCGCCTAATCTAAGGGTTTTTATGTTTAACTTCACTCGTCAAACACAAAGAAAACTTGGAAAGAAACGTTCCAAATTAACAAGCAATAAAGCTTTAATCAACAAAACAAAACTTGTATAATTCGAAGTTTACAACCTTTATTTATAGACTCAAAACTAATCCTAAACCTAATCAAATTAGAAGACTATTCCTAATTGAATTAGAATCCCATTTGACCTAGAAAACCTAAACTTGATCCCCAAGTTCCTAATTCGGATATGACTAAACTAACTAAGTTTAATTCAACTTAGATTAGGTTATTCAATCCTCCTAAAACTCCTAGACACGCCTAAAAACCAAAGTCAAGTCCTAATCCACTTAGGAATTTACTTTGCTAAAAACAAGTCCTAATTCAAATAGGAACTCTCTTTTGCTAAAGACAAGTCCTAATTCAAATAGGAAATCACTAGACCAAAACAATTCCTAATCAAAATAGAAATCCTAACGCTTAAAACAAGAAAAACCCTTTCAAGTGAAAGGTAAAAACTTGTAAGCCAAAATCTAATCTAAGAAACATTAAAGAAACGGACCAAGAAAGGAAACCTTGAATGCTCCCGCATCATACTCCCCCTCTTGAAAACGAACTTGTCCTCAAGTTACATCATAGCAAGGAACGAGATCACTTGCACTAAGAGAAGCACAAACGCCTTCACTGAGTAGCACTTGAAATGTATCATAATGCTCCCCTTCAAGACCTTTCATATGATTCATAAAAGTAATGTTTTGTTCCATCAAAGCAGCCATCTTTTCAAGCAAGTGAGTTTTCGTTGATTTACTCACCATATTTGCGCACAATCGGTAATCTTCCCTCGAATGTTTGTTGCTGTAGATTTTGCATCACTTATCCAATGACCACGAAATTTTACAGGCTATAATTTTAGTCCAATAGGAATCCAACCCAAAAAGAATCACCAAAAAATACGAAGTAGATAGTTCGCAGTAACGTAAAACTTCCAACTGGTCCAGATCTGCGCCGAGAAGAACAAGAACCAAGAAACTAGCACGAATTGATTCTTGATTGCTCAAGAACAAGGATATAACGACTCAATAATCACACCAACAGCTCTGATACCATATGATGCGTTTCTTGATTCGTTTGGTCTTAGGTTTAAACAAGCTTCACTCGTTTGTTTTCACCTAAGGGTTCTAAATCTGATTTCAAGGCTTCACTCACCTTAATCTCGTGATTTAGGGGTTTTTTTGAGGATAGTTTGAATTAGCTTCACTCACTAATTAATCTAACCTCTCTTAAATCAGGTTTCACTCGCCTAATCTAAGGGTTTTTATGTTTAACTTCACTCGTCAAACACAAAGAAAACTTGGAAAGAAACGTTCCAAATTAACAAGCAATAAAGCTTTAATCAACAAAACAAAACTTGTATAATTCGAAGTTTACAACCTTTATTTATAGACTCAAAACTAATCCTAAACCTAATCAAATTAGAAGACTAATCCTAATTGAATTAGAATCCCATTTGACCTAGAAAACCTAAACTTGATCCCCAAGTTCCTAATTCGGATATGACTAAACTAACTAAGTTTAATTCAACTTAGATTAGGTTATTCAATCCTCCTAAAACTCCTAGACACGCCTAAAAACCAAAGTCAAGTCCTAATCCACTTAGGAATTTACTTTGCTAAAAACAAGTCCTAATTCAAATAGGAACTCTCTTTTGCTAAAGACAAGTCCTAATTCAAATAGGAAATCACTAGACCAAAACAATTCCTAATCAAAATAGAAATCCTAACGCTTAAAACAAGAAAAACCCTTTCAAGTGAAAGGTAAAAACTTGTAAGCCAAAATCTAATCTAAGAAACATTAAAGAAACTGACCAATAAAGGAAACCTTGAATGCTCCCGCATCAGAGATGATTTTTCAAAATCAGATAGGACAAAAAGGCACCTGAACTCAAAGCTACGATCAGATCCGATTTGATTTGATAGGCTGCCTGCAGAAATAGTTTACTGATCGCATAACAATTCATTCTTGTGTGTAGCGCGCGGGGCCATGTCATCCAAACGATCATAGTACGATCGCTTTGTAAATCTAAGGAACGATAACATTGTTTTACCAATTTTTTTTATCGATCTCTGCGTATAGAATAGTATGTACCTAGGGATGTCAATAGGGCGGGGCGGGGCGGATGTTGACCTTCCCATCCCCATCCCCACCTAACATTTTCATCCCCATCCCCATCCCCATCCCCGCGGCGGGTCTAATATTCATCCCCATCCCCGCCCCGGCGGGTACAACTCCAAAACCATCTCCGCCCCACCCCCCCACTTGGATATCCATCCCCGCCTAATCCCCACCAAATACCCGCCTAATCCCCACCCAAGACCCACCAAATTTCCGTGTCTCAAATACTCAATCCTACATAATTCATACGGATTATAATATTAAAAAAAAAAAATTCTTAATATTACACACATTTTTGTTTATAATATAAGTGTAGTACAAATATTATAATTAATATTTACTTCACGTAATTATTTTATAAAATAATATAAAAGTATATAGATGTGGGTATGAGGTGGAGATGGGGCGGGTACGAAGTGGGGCGGGGATGGGGCGGGTACAACTTAAAATCCACCCCCGCCCCATCACCCATGGCAGGTATCGTTTTCATCCCCATCCCCGCCCCACCACCCGCCAAACCGAGACCCATCCCCGCCCCACTGGAGCGGGGATGGGGCGGGTCTCCTACTTGACCCGCTCCACTGACATCCCTATATGTACCTAATTTATCCTTAATATGAAAAACTAAGGTTCAAAATTTTAAAGATGGATCCTAAATATTAATTAAAATAAATCCTAAATTCAGGTTCATTTAATGCATGCTTTGATTAAATTAATTTCCCAATTAATCCTATTGAGAAAAATATCAAGCGTCATTGTTCTTCTCTCACACTTTATCACAGAGTCAATGACATTTCTACAAGACTACTTTAAAAAATTCTTATATTTTTTTTTAAAACAAATATTTTTGTATGGTTGCAACTTGCAAGATCATCAAACATTTATATGATGTTTTTACAGCGATCGGTTGAAAAATGACTACCATATTATTTTAATGATATACAATATGATTGGTTCATTTTTTTATGTTATAAAATGGTCAAAATTAGTCTTCTAATATCTGTAGACACCTACTTTTGGCCTCCTGTCCCGACAGGAAGTGCGATGATACAAAAACTCGTTCTTCATGCCAGATCAAAGTTGAAGTGTTTATGGACACTGAAATGCATTATGAAGTAAGTTGGAACCTGTATTTGAGACCAAATTATCTTAGAGCCTAGTCCGATACTAATTAGGCCTAAAACATGTTCATACATGTTTAATATTGATTAATAACGGACCTAAATGCGTCAAATGCAATGATTGGATCAAATGGATCTTACATTGTTGAAAAACCGAGCCAACCAAATAAAACAACTATCTAATATCCGTTCAAAGCCTATACAGCTGGATAGCCCTTTCAAAGGGATTTTCAACAGTATATTATTTGCCCAATTCCGAGCTAAAACGAAGAAGTTATCATCAAAATACTAAACCGGGCCCTAAAACCAACACCCTTTCACTCAAACGGCTATATCTTTTGATACATAACAGAGTTTAACGTAATTCTAACGGCATTGGAAAGTAGACATTCAGAGCTTTCCAATGATATCTTATTTTCCTTAATCCAAATTTACAATAAAAAGTTATGGATGTTTTAAAAACGTGTTCTCGTATAAGGCAAACTGCACCGCGGGCAACTTTGAAAGTTGCGCGCGCCTCCCGCGTGCAAGTCTTAGAGTTGCACTCAGCAATCCAGCGCAACTCTAAGAGTAGCGCGCGCCACCTGATGCCGCGGCTCTAAAACCCTAAACCTAGATTCCTATGCCCATAAATAGGGGTCTTCATTAGCCCTAATCACAACAAAAAAAATCTGATTTTAAACCCTAAAATTCTAAAAACCCTAATCTCTCAAATTCTATTACTATCATACTACTTTTCCCCTCTCTTTCCAACTAATTTTCAATCCTAATCCATTCCATTGAATTCCTTGGAGGTACGAAGAAGGAGGAAAGTCCATAAACGCATAAAACAAAGATCTAGCAAACAAAGGAGAATAGTTAGTTTCCATAGCACTTAAATAAATCACTTTTCTTTTCTTGTTTCAATAACTTTTCTTGTTTAAATAATTAGTGTTGTTTGATCACTTTAAAAAAACTTTTAATTAATTAATTTCACATAGTATTCTTGTGTTAATTAAAGACTTGAATTGGAATAATTAATTGATTGCTTTATCACCTAACCCAAGGCGAATATTGTTTATTTCTTGTTCTTTTCACGAATTTGAATAACAAAGAATAACGACATTCATTGCAATGTAATCTTTGTATGATTAATGTTTGTAAATAAAATCAACTAACTTAGTTTTTTAGGAATCGTGTTGCATATATTATTTGGTAATGAAATTGTGAAAAAGGAAGAGCTAGTAGAGGCCGCACTAGGGCTAGGATGGTGATTCCCCTTAAAAAGGATCGTTATCTTAGTACCCTCGCTCTCGAACTCATTTCTGGTTTAGTAGACCAATTTGGGCATGGGTAAACTTATGATTCATGCCAATTATCCCTTGAACACTACTTGGGAGAAAGGTATGAACGAGATTTATGAGTTTTCCTAAAACTCATTGGCGACTCCTTATTAGTTTCTTACAAAAAAGCGTCATGATATAATCAATTCTAATTCAAGGTCCCCCATCCCCCAAACAGTCAGGAATTCAAATCCTAACACACCTTAAAAAGTGTAAAGTCCTAGGCTTTTAAAGGGCCATGGGCATAGAGGAGAAGGATCCCCCGGCACACCCTCCTCACAATATCTATAATGCAAATAATTTTTGAAAAATTTTAATCCAACATAAAATAAATATTTTTCAAGAAACTATATAATAAGAATAAAAGTTACATAAATGAAACAAAAATTTTGATAAATCAAAAAAATATTGATAATACTATTTTTACCAAAAAATAATGTAATATAATTAATTACTTGAAAAAAATATATCAATTATGAACTATATAATCATTAAAACATTATTGTAGTCATATTTTAAATGACTAATGTAAATTTTTCACATTTATATAATTATTTTGTTTATTCGTTAATATTGAATCCAAAGTTATTCATCTTTAATTACAAGAATATTATTGTTATGTTGTAGAAAGTGAGAAATGCATGCACATAACTCCAGATATTGTGTTAGGGGTAATTATGTTTTCAATTATCCCATGTGATAGTTGATAAGTAATAAAAGAAAATTGCAAAAAATTTTAAATTTTGATACAAATAAATGTGGTTATTTCAATTATCAAGATTAACACTATTAAACAACAATTGAATTATTCAAGCATGGCATCATATTTAGGGGCCGTTTGGTTCGGGCAGGAGAATCGGAATGGAATGAATAAAGGGAATGAAAGAGAATGGAATGAAAAACCATTCCATATAGTGTGTTGTTTGTTTTAAAAATATAAAGGGAATCACCCCCACCACAACATCACCACCACCAACACCACCACACACGCCTTTTTCCTTCACTTTCTCACTTCTCCGGCCACCCCACCGCCCAGCCATCACCTTGTCGGAATCCCCCGGAGCCCGTCGCACCTCCCCTCCCCCGAAAATATCTCCCCCTCCCCGGAAAAACCTTCCCCTAATCCTTTTCACCTTTCCTTCTCCTCTGAACCAGCCATTGCCGTCAATTCCAAGCTCCAAACCCCAGAAAACCCCAATCAACAATACCCTAATTTTTCTTCTATTCGAACTTCGCTCAATCGTAACAAGGGAAAGGATGGTTGACGAGGGGTCGGGGAAGGTTTTCGAGAGATGAGGGAGGTGCGACAACCTCTGGTAAGGGGTAAGGGAGGTGCAAACAAGGGCAGTGAGTTCTAACGAGGGGTTGGGGAAGATTTTCGAGTGAGGTGCGAGCTTACCGAAAGTCGGCGAGTGGTGGAGAAGGGACGACGATGGCCGGGGGAAAAGCGGTGAGGTGGCTGGGTGGTGGTTGTGCGGTGGGGATAGGGTAGAAGGGTGGTGGCTGGTGTAGGCATGGTGGTGTAATGCTGGCTAAGGAAAGGGAATGGAAAAGGCTAGGGGTGGGGAATGAAGGGGGTAACGGGGAATGGAAAAGTGGCCTAACAAACAACAACAAAGGGAATGATTCCCGTTGATTCTCATTTCCTTTGTTGTATACCCCCAACCAAACAGCCCCTTAATCAATTAAATGTAACAATAAAGTTTATAGTGATGAAGTAATTCCTTGCGAGGATAACAAGTGGTGAGGCAACACTATATGACAAACTGTACGACAATTTAAACAACGAAACCACAGTCGTAATTATCGTCAAATATGTACAAGATATAGCCATGCAGATAAAAGCAATAATAATCAGAAATGTTAAAAGCGAACGCTTGCAAAAGCGCATAATTGCATTGTACTCTTTGTTGTGGGGGCTTGTGGCAGTATGGTTTTATTGTATCAAAATGTGATGATTTATTTATCATCAAGCTCATAAATTATACACCCTTCTTTATAAGTCAGGTCATGATTTATCATCACTCTTTTAAGTACAGAACAACCTTTCTCAATCTCACGGTTAGTTAATTTTTTCTGCATCAGTACTTCTTCTAGAGGTGCAACCTAAAATTAGTCTTCCATTTCTTCTCCATATATGTAGAAGATGGTATGGCAATATGCTCTACCCTCATATCAACTTTGGGCTGAGAGAAAAACGACATGTTAAAAAATAATACTTGGTCTAATCCAGCATTAAGACCGCGAATATAACTTAAGCTCCCCTCCACAAAATAATTATAATTTTAACTTTAGTTTATCCAAAACTTACTCTTTCGACAGCTCGGCAAGTTGTTGCACATTCCTTTTTCTTCTCCATTTCTCACTAGTCGTGATAAAGGGGAAGCGAAAATTTGATGAATTCACTAAAAATTAGCAACCATGCATATTTAACTTAATAGTAGTTGTATGAACTTTGTTTATTAAAGGAGAGTAATACCTTATGTTGCAATAGATTTAACCTTCCCTTGATCCTCCAAAATGGCAGTATAAAATTTGCCAAAGTTTATCCTTGTATTGTTGGATCTAAATAGATAAGACTATTTCATCTATTACTTTATTTTAATTGGATGGTTTTTAGCTTTGATCAACTACTAAGAAATGTAAGAGGAGTTACCCACAACTATACATGACATATTGTATCATGTTTGTCCTAGTTTGCCTGTCAAAGATGAGCTTATTATTGCTCTCCTTCATTAGCTTATCTGCTAAAACAATATTAAACCTGCAGTAATGATTAGACAAAAAAATCATAGTCCAATTTGCCCCTGCATCCTCACGATCAAATCCGAAGAGTGACAATAATGTAATTAATAATGACCAAAAGAAGATGCTCCATTCTTGCATTATACTATCTTTTATCATTTTTTTTAGAAATCTTAACATCCCCTCAACATCTTACTAATATTCTTCTATCTTTTTAATGAAATGAGCGGCTAATGAAATGAGATGTAACTTGTATATGAATTTATAATGACTGCTTGACCTAAAGATGTTTTTTTTTTTTTTTCAAGATTGGACAAATGAATTACTGATGAGTCATCAAACTGGATAGGATAATTTACTAATAAGGAATTGGATCATTAGAATGTAACCTCATTATTACATATAGTGAAAACTAGGTTAAATTCTATGCATTCATGATTATATAAGTTTATTGTTAAAGAATGATAATTATTTAAGTTTTAGTATGTCATGTTTATTTTTAATAAAATTTATTAAGGGTCGTATGTTCTTAAGTGATTAATTCTATTTTATTTTATGTAAATAGTTAGATCAAGTTAGTTCAAAATATTTTAATTTGAATTAAATTTTAAGTAACAAAATAATGGTAAAAATATTTTTTTAAATGAATAATTAGAATTTTTTTTTTTAATGTACTACGTGTTTTGAAAAAGTGTTGTTTGCAACTACGTATCATATGCAGTGAGTGAAATATCCATGTAATATATATTAGGTAATATAGTAAAAAGTTAATGAAATGAGGAAATTTTATCAACAACTAGCATTTAAATGACCACATTTGAGAACAACTACCTGTTTAAAAAAAATTTAAAAAAACTAAAAATACAAAAATTTGAGTAGCACTACCACTTTTGGTTTTCCGACAAGAATTTCCGATTAAGGAGACCCAATTTATAAAATTTTCGTTTAAAAAACGCATATAAATTAACCAAATTATCTCTACATTTATCCTAAATTGGGTAGTACATTTCAATTGCACCAAATCCCTCAATTTCATAAAACCCTAAATTTATTTGTTTTGGCATAAACCCTAATTTTAATATTCAATTGAATAAGTAAATCATCTACAATGCAAAATTAAAGATATTTTACCTATAATTGTATTCGGGCACTAGATTCCGCTGTTGTTTCTACCACAATTGATTGAAATTGTATAAAGTAAACCCCACCAATTGGAGATTCTTGGCGGAAAACCAAAAGTGGTAGTGCTACTTAAACTTTTATATGTTTTGGTGGTAGTTTTTTCAAAAATAAAATAAAATTAATAGGTAGTTGTTCTCAAAAGTGGTTAACTAAATGGTAGTTGTTGACAAAATTTCCATAAAATAATGATGAATAGGTATATATCAATAATAATGTTAAGATATTAGATCAATGACTCTAACAAAAATGTCGTAATCATAAGCATGGGCAGACCTATAAAGTCCGCATAGGGAGCATCTGCATCCCCATTTTGAAAAAAGTAGATCAAGTTCATTGGCCCATGTAAGTAAAAAAATTAAAAAGCCCATAAATTTCCACTCCCATTATTATATGATATTATAAGATAAAAGCCCAAATATTTCCCTAAACCCATAGCACCTAGCTTCTTCTGTTCACATGAAGACAATTATTTAAATTTTTTTTTTTTTTAGATTAAAATTCTTGGTTATCACGTGAGGTGGGGAACAATTAAGTAGTTAGTGAAAAAAATAATTCTTCCATTTTCAGAAAACTCCTTATTCTAATTTTCTCTCTTCAACTCAAGAAACAAAACCGGCCTATTGTGATTTAGGATTCTGTCTGCTGATTTTATAGCCGCCGACCGGTGCCTCTTTGCCACCGATAAAGGTGTTCGGACTACTTCGGTGATGATGAGAACAATTGTAATTTTTTTTTTATTTTAGTTTGTTTTCCTTTATAATTGTATGTGGTTTTTATTTATGAAAATGATTAGTAATTTCGGTGACGTATCTTTTGACATTTATTATTTTATACGGTGGTATAATCGTTGGAAGTTTATTTTGAAACCCCATTTATAAATTTCTGGATCCGCCACTGATTATAAGCACTAGGCAATGTAAACTATTTGATTGCCTACTAAGACCATAAGATTCCCCTAGGGGCTATATCAAACAACTGGATCGTACTATCATAATATCCATACATCATTCATATATCTCAACTTATATGATCAAATTTGACCTGAGTGCTTTGACACCTAATTAATTGTGCAGCCTACTCTTTCCTTTTAGCAGCAAGGACACTAGCCTTGTACATGTGAGAACGGCGTTTATGAGCACAAAGTAACAAAAAAAAAAAAAAAAGTGGTAATCTAAATCTTAGAGAGTCAGAGGGGCACTCCTATATTTTGGCCACGGAGTGTGTGGGTGAGGGGGGCCTTGTCACGGTACAAGTAGAATCGGTCACGGGTTTCTTACAGCATATAGTGAGTTTGGGGCTAATATGCATGGGACAACACAATATGTATAAAGTTCAAATAACACACAAGTATAAACCCGAAGCAATGCTGGATGGGAACTTTATAATGAGTAATACCTTTTTCTCATTATTTATTGTAAAAATTCCTTAATTATGTTCATCTTTCCTTTTATAATTGATATTGCCCCACGTTAATGCAATATTTATTCAAAAAACTTATTATAAATGATCATATTTTCTTACAAAATTAATTTGCTTCTTAATTAACGAATTTACGTTTTCACTAGTCTATTTATATATAGAGAGAGAGATACCTATTAATTGCTCAAACAAAATTGTTAATCCAAGCAAGAATGCATTCTCCATATAATCTTAATTTTTAAATTACTTTGGTATGAAATAACATAAACCGTTAAGTGGTAGTAAGTGCTATTTTTTTGTGTTTTTGGTGGCAGTAAAACAAAATATAATTTTAAATAGGTAGCAAATTTCAAAGTGGTGCTTTTTAGTGATAGTAAAAGTCAATTTTTTTATAATTATCCTAGTTTATTATTTTGCCCCAGTGGTTGTAAAATCCTAAAACCTTGTTTTTACTACATGTTTTCTTAAGATAAGAAATACAAAATTCATCTTACAAAGCAATAACAAATACGGTGTTTATAAGGACGTAAATTTGCTAAACATATGCTGGAAAAGGTGGAGAAAAGGAAGCACAATTGTAGAAAATTTTTCACCTCGCCCTACTGTGGTGTCATGTATTAAAGTATGGCGGCGCTCTAAGGAAAGAAGCTAAAGAAAAAGAGTCACCAACAAGTTTTAGAAACTTGTAAACCGTTCACGGGTGTGAAGGTTACCCCCCATTCACAATCACAGAGATTGCTAACTCCATAGTGGTCCAGAACCATACACTGGATGCTCGGGGATGATGGTACGAATTTGACCTAAGAGAAGCCAAACCCGCCCTTAATAGGCCTCTACTTGATTCTTATTGATATTCATGCGCACTTTTCGATCAACATACATATATCAAATTAATCGTAAACCTGTTTAATCTACGTTGGTTGATTATTAATGTACAATCAAATCTTATATTGGTGATCACTTGAATAAAATCATATTAACCCTAAATCAATTTATTTGTTATCTTATAAGGCGTGATTTCAAATACAAATTCCCTTTAAACCTCGTCAAACAACGACTTTACTCACAAATATTATTGTAATTATACCATTTATTTGAAAATACCATGTATTAGTTAATGTTAGTGCCAACTCCATTATCATTTTTTTTACAGACATTATCATTATTGTACCATCTTCTTGAAATAGATTTCTTTTTTAAAAAAACAAAAAAAAAAAAGCTAGTATAATATAAGTACCAATTGAAGCACCAATAAGAGGGAGAAAGTAGCTAAAAATTTGGAGGACTTTTAAAGGGAGTAATGTTATGTATGTATTGGTACATAACAAGGCATAATGGTAACTTAGTACAACAAAAAGGTGATGGGGCCACATATTATCACTTTAATTTTAGGTTTTAATTGTACCACTATAGTCATTTTAGTACCATTACAACTACTATTATACCATTACACTCCAATGGCATGATTTCACAACCTAGTGGATGGTATATATATTAGCATTAAAAGTATACCATTGTAACAATCTTTAGTGTAATTTTAACTATTTACATTATTATTGCACTAACAATGATACATTTTACATCTTAGTGGTACCTGTTTCGGGGTTTTTTAATGTCCTTCGAGAGAGTTACAATTCCAAGACTGGCTTCCGGACGTCTGTACCTGCAAAACAACGGAGACTCCGGTGGGTGGGAACTCCGCCTCCGACGATCAAGTTAGAACTTGTATGAGGAGTAAAGTGTGGAAAGTAAAGGGTCTCTCTCGGATTCCAAGAGAGAATCTACAATGTGTAATTGCTCAGTTCGAGGTGTTAGGTGTCTGACTTTCTCTGATGGAGACTTAATGTGATTGAATAATTCTGAATAGATGTTCCTCAGAGGGAAACATCTTCCTTTTATAGGGTGTTGGAAAACGTGCTCAATACTAGGTTTCAGTAGACCTAGGGCTGCTTAGGCTTTGCCTGGAACTTTGGGCCGTAAGAGGCCAGCTTTCCTGGTCGGCTATCTGTCTGCCACGTGTCGAGGCCTGATTGGTCCACCTTGGACCTCTCACGAGGTGACACATGGCGGACTCTTATTGGTCCACGTGGATTACACGTGGAAGGATTTGAGTGGTCCACGTGGCGGGGAAAAATCCCCTAATCATTTGCCCCTCACAGGGGTGACGTGGCGTGCCTCGTGGCGCCTGTGACAGTTGTCACGCCATGATTGGCTAACGGTTTTTACCCTTTTTTTATTGACCCTTGAAATTCCCCCCTATAAATAAGGGGTGTCCAAATCATTTGGACATTCTAGAAACTTTTTAAGACAGAACCTTAGACGACTGCTCTAACTCTTTGGACGACTGCCACTTGTTTACAAACCGCCTGTTCCCAGACCGCCTGCTTCTTCAACTGCTTAGTTTTTTCAAGGGTTCCAAGACTTCTCTTACTCAAAGGTAACCGCTTGTTCCCTTTTTCACTTTCGCTTTGTTTTTTATATTTTCAAAAATGGTAGCCCAAAAGCACCCGGCACGACCTAGGTTAGTGATCAGCCGGTCACCGGGGACGGCTAAATTTAGAACTAGGAGTGCCGCCTGCCCCATGCTGGACCACCCTTTGCGAACTGCCCAGAGTCCGACTGTTTATGTGTCTATGCAGGTCACCATGGCCAGAACAAAGAGAACGACCAGGATAACAAATTCAAACGGCTCCTCATTCTACGCGCCCATTAGCGTGATTTCGGACGTGCCGACAAGCGTCCCTAGCACCCCAAGTGATTCTATTTTGGCGGAATCAGGGGAGGAGGTTCAGAATGAGCCTCTTATCATTGATCTATCCGGGCAGGCGACTGCTTTGCCCGAGAGCTCGAGCGACGACTCTAAGCCCAACACCTCCAGTTGGCACTCTGGCGACTCAGAGGAGAAGCATTCTCGGTATATACAGCGAGAGAGAGCCATGAGGTGGAAAAAGGGGAGAGATGGCAGAGCCGGCTGCCACCCAAAGGGAAATGTATACCCCCTACTTTTGCCATGTTCCCAAAGGCAGGCGTAAGGCCATGTCTGAAAAAATAGGAAGTTTTAGGGCTGACCATGTAATGGGTCATGGTTACATTCTAACAGTGCCGGATGCCGAGGATACAATAGTTTGTCCAGATTCGTCCAGCTACAGGGACGAGTGTTTTGGCTGCTATGAGGCAGCCATTAAAGCTGGTTTAAGATTTCCTCTACATCTGGCTGTAGAGAGGATTTTGGATGGGTACCAGCTAGGTGTCTGGCAACTGGCCTCAAACTCATGGTTCAACATCTAGGGCTATGTTGCCGGCTGCGAGATATATGGGGTAGAGCCAAGTTTTGAAGCTTTTGCTCATATGAACTACCTCAGTCAGACCCCAAAAACAAGCGGTACCGGCTGGTACCAGCTATCTAGTCATAAAGGCTACATGATAACCATGGGAAAGGAGAACAAGTGGAAGGATTGGAGGAACACCTTCTACATAGTCTCCCACCCTGATAAGGTCAAGCACAAGAAGAACAACAGGTGGAACAGGGATCCACCTTACCTAACATGCGGATCTGATCTGCCGCCTGTTCCTCAACAAGCAAAGGAAGAGATCTAGGATAGAGGGCTCTTCAAAGTTTACATACAGGCAAACCCCGAGACTGAGGTAAGGGAGTTCATCCCTCAAAATTACATCCCAAAGTATAAGTGGTTATACGATGGGAAATACCTGGCTGCCTGCGACCTTAGCGAGGAGATGTCGAAAGGTAGAGGACCGCCTGTCTTGATATACTTGACTAATTTTGTGTCTAACCATTTGATTCATATTTTGCAGATAAAGTTATGGACAAAATCTCAGCCTCCAAGAAAGTAGCCGCCCAACTCCGCGCAGCCATTCTTGGCAAGCAATCCACCGAGGAGTCGCCTGCCAAACAGGGGCCTAGGGTGAGCTACTTTACCTTAGCATAATTTCCCTTCTTTTTAATTATAATATGTTTGTCGCCTGTTTTTGATTCATGGACTTGTTGCAGAGCGACACTGTCAGACCTTCCTCCTCTACCCAGCCGGACCCCAAACATCAAAAACAGACGACTGGGGAAGTGCCGACTCCTGGTAGTGCCAGGAGACAGACGACCGAAAGGCAAGGAAGCAGTCCCCAAAGTGGGGCAAGGACTCCGGCCACCCCTGGGAGCAGCCGGCCTCCAAGAGAAAAGGAGGCGACCAGAGGTATAACTTGCTCAAATCTTCGAAGTTTAATCAAACAACCGACTCTTCTAATTTCAGACGGTTGGCTTCCTGTTTTTATGCCGCGCATTAATTAGTTTTCTTTACAGATGCCCCTCAAGAACCGGACCTGGTTCCGATGGCCAAGGCCACGCTGAAGGCCATCCCTGCTGAGGACAGGGACTCTGTTAAGGGAGTCGGCACCCTTAACCTTGAAGCCATCCTGACTCTCCTTGCCGAGGTAAACTTAGTAAAAAGGTTCTCTCTCTTTCAATTTAAACGTTTGCCTGGTCGCCTGTAACTGACGACTATTTTTGGCCGGTTGCAGTCTATGCTACGAGTATATGGTCTACGCAAACCCATCACCGAGAAGAACAAAGAGGTAAAAGCTGCGAAGGCCATGGCTACCTCTGATTCTGATAAAGCTATGTTCCAAATAGCTCAAAACGAGATTTTGACCACTGACATACTGTATTACCAAGCGTCCGCCACTTTTTAGGTCAAGAAGGACTTAGAGGCGGCCAGGAAAAGATCTTGGAGCTAGAGAAGTCTATAAAGGACCTCAAAGCTGAGATGGCGCCTCTAAAGGAGGCAGACAAGAAGGCCAAGGGACTCCGCGCTCGGGTGAACAAGCTCAAGGGCCGCCTGCAGAATCAGGAGGCTGACCTCACCCAGAAACTTAACGAGAAAGCGGATGAGGAGAAGATGGCCATCGTTCAAGACATGATGGAGGACACCAACGCCATCATGAAGATGACCTGGGCGGCCCTCTTCCCTGGTTCCAGATATGAAAAATGGGAGAGCCAATTCGCCGTCTGTACTGATCAATTCAACAAGAAAATCATGGGGCAGGCAGACGGCGAAGAGGAGGCGGATGATGAGGCGTCCGACTCCACTTTCGGGGAGTCGGACCAGGAAGAGGAGGATAAGCAGGAGGCGGACGATGATGAGGAGCCTCCGCAGGAGGAGGCGGATGCCGATAAGTAACAGGCGTCGGTTGATGATCCAAATCAAGCGGCTGTCAACACTGTAGGTCCTCCCCCAGCTGCTTAAATTCTAATTTTTATATGTCAACTTTCTTCGGCCTGTGTGCCGTTTGTTCTGTATCTTTACCTGACCAAGGGGTCGGGGTTTATATACAATTTTAAATTTCAACATTTCCATTCGGTCATCTAGCCGAATATTCATATTAATCATTCGGCTATTTTTGCCGTTTTCAAATTTTGAAGTTTTTGAATTTTTTCTTTTCATGAATTTTGCCAAGTGTATGTGGCTTGCCTCTTGCTTTCATGAATTCTTTATATACCGACTGTTCTTGCCCCTGGGTGACTGGCGCCTGGTTTTCAAAGGTGAGTTGATTGACTTAGAAATTTTTGATACTTTTGAGTATTACTAATTTTGAGTCAATCAATCACTATGGTGATTGCCCCAAACCAGGCGAACAATCGGCTATTTCCTAGGTGAACACCTAGCATAACTCGGCTCTCGGCTTCAATATAGTTCTTAACAAACCTTGGTTTTGTCACTAAGTTTCGTACTTAGTTTATTTTATTGTCTGTAAATAGACCGTCTTCTTGGTGCTAGTATAGAACAGGCGCCAATCTGGACGTTTTTAATCAAGGTAGCTTCCTCGGTGTGCTAACAATAATAGGAACAGTGGTCGAAAGCCGTCTGTTTTCCAAAAAACAGGTGGTTTCATTCGTACCTTTTAGATTCCAAATGTATATTGTTGAGTGACTATGAACTTTTTAGGTTGATCAATCTTCGTCACTTGTACTTGAGTAATCAAAAGAAATAGTCGGTTGTGGTCGTATGTTATGTTTGCAACTTAGAGGAATAGTGCCCGAATTCCGTCTGTTTGCCAAAAAACAGGCGGCTTGGTTCGCAACGTTTAGGTTCCATCTTAAATTTGCCGGAGTGACCATGAGTTAACCCCTGGGGTTAATCAATCTGTCACTTTGATTTGAGTGAGTAGAAGAAAAGGCGGCTTTAGCCGCATGGTTCCTCTTTATTCGCCAAGTTTTGCTTGGCTATTTACTCAAATTAGGCCGACTATATTGTCCCAAGCAATAGCAGGAGAGTTCTGACTTAGATTTTAACTGTCTACCACGTGTTTACAGTATAGTGGTACGTTTATCTTTGTCTCAGGTCAAACGACTACGAGGTCGTCAAATAGACACTCGGTAGGGCCATTTTTTTTAGGTTTATAGAGCAATGTGCCACCCAAATGGGAGATGCTCTCTGCGACGAATTCACCCGGATGGATGTCGCCGGACGCCTGCTCAAGTTTGGGACAGACGTATTAGTTTAATTTTAAAAAGATCATTCGGCCATGGGCCTTAGGTTGATTATCCGGCCTGTGGCCTCATTAGATTGTTCAGAAAAGAACCAATTGCTAAGTCGTCTAGACTTAACATTTTTACTCAAGTACTTACAAGAAATAAGGCCGACTGTGTTCTGCACAGGCGGCTTGCCCCACTGAGGAGACTTGCACAATAATTGAAATAAATTGTAAACTTTATTGATATGTTTACCAATAATTACATATCTCAGAAGTAGTACTATTTTAAGTTGTCTACATTCCAAGTTCTGGCTAGCTGTCTGCCGTCTGGTGTTTCTAGTCGGTAGGTGTCGCCTCTAACTTCTTCATAGATTCGGTAGGGGCCATTCCAGTTAGGAGTCAGTTTTCCCTGCTCGTTGGCCCTACCGACTGCTTCCATCTTTCCTAACACAAAGTCCCCTACTTTTAGGGGTCGCTTGTGCACTCTCTTATTGTAAGCTCTCGTCATTCTCAGACGATAGATCTCATGGCGCAAGGCTGCATTGCCCCTGCGTTCTGGAAGTGAATCTAATGCTAGCCCCATGGCTTTCCAATTGGCCTCTTCGTCATAAAGCATGACTCGAAGAGTCGACTCATAATTCTCAATAGGCAGAACAACATCTGCCCCATAAACCATGAGAAATGGTGTTTCACCAGTCGCCCCTTTTTCAGTCGTCCTAATGGCCCACAGAACATGCGGTAGCTCGTCAGCCCATAAGCCGCCGGCTCTTTCAATTTTCTTTTTGATGCCATTAGAGATTAACTTGTTGAATACTTCAACCTGGTCGTTTGCTTGGGGGCGGCTGACTGATGCAAAACAATGAGAGATCCCTTGGTCTCCCAACTAGTTCTTGAGAGCAGGCGTCTCGAATTGAGGTCTATTGTCAAAAACCATAGACATGGGTACCCCATACCGAGTGATGACAACATTTCTTCAAATGAAGGAGATGACATCTTTGGTTTTGATGCCTTTTACTGCCTCTGCTTCTACCCACTTGGTGAAGTAGTCGACTGCTACCAAAATATATCTCCGTCCGCCTGTAGCAGGCGTATAGGGACCCAGAATGTCCATGCCCCATTTGGCGAATGGTACTGGGCTATGAATAGCCGTCAGGTTAGTGGTCGGACGATGGATGAGCTTGCAAACCTTTGGCACTTGTCACATTTTTTAACCATCTACATGGCGTCTGCTTCTAGGGTAGGCCAGAAGTAGCCTTGCCGCCTGGCTCTCTTTGCTAGGGTTCTGCCGCCTATATGGGAGGCACAGAATCCTGAATGCAAATCTTCGAGGACCTCTCGGCCCTTCTCTGGGGTAACACACTTCAAAAGAGGTTGCAGATAACCCTTTTTGAAAAGTTCCCCTTTGTGAATCTCAAAGTTAAACGCACGCTTTTTCATTACAATCATCTCTGGGTAAGTATCCGGCAGGGTGTCGTTTATTAAGTATGCCCGGATGCCATCCATCCAGGTTAAGCTTCGATCAATGACTCCAATAGTTTCCTCCTCAATGCTCCTTTTTTCCATCATTTCCCAGAAAACAGACCTTGGTGTGTCACAGGAGGCGGATGATGCCAATTTAGAGAGGGCATCTGCCTGGTTATTCTCGGACTTGGGCACTTGACTTAGGTGGAATTCTTCAAGTGTCCCGGCCTCTTCTTTTACCACCTGTAGATACTTGATCATAGCCGGATGTGTGGCTTCATAGTCACCATGATATTGGCTAACAATCAGTTGTGAATCAGAACAGGCTTCCAATTTCTTTGCCCCGGCCGCCTTGCACATACGGATGCCAGCTAGTAAGGCTTCATATTCTGTCTTATTGTTTGAGGCTTGGAACTTGAAACGTAGTGCATACTCATACTTGTCTCCCTCAGGAGACTGACATATGACGCCTGCACCACAGCCATTCATTGTGGAGCTCCTGTCCACATATACCTTCCAGACTTCGTCAGGATTTTCTGGATCAACCGGCCTAGTCATTTCAACAATGAAGTCGGCAAGTGCCTGCCCCTTCACTGCTTTCCTTGGCTCAAAAATAATTTCTAGGCTTTGCATTTCAATTGCCCACTTAATCATTCGGCCGGATGATTCTATGGTTGTCAATGGCCGCTTGATTGGCTGGTCAGTGTAGACCACGGCCAGATGTGCCAAGAAGTAAGGTTTCAGCTTCTTAATTGCCATGAAGAGAGCCAAGCCAAATTTTTCAACCATGGGATGCCGTAACTCAGCATTCTTTAGGACATGGCTAATGAAATAGATAGGGAGCTGGTAGCCGTCTCTTTCAACAAAGAGAACGGAACTGAGAGCATGATCAGAGACGGCCAGTACATGTATAACACTTCCTTTAACAGAGGGCTGACGAGCCTTGGCAAAGAGTGCAAGTGTTCCTTTAACTTTTGGAAGGCCGCCTTTACATCCATCCCCCATTCAAATATAGTCTTCTTCTTGATTGCTTGGAAGAAATAGAGGCACTTGTCGCCTGACCGACTGAGGAATCTCCGCAATGCCGCCAGACAACCTGTTAATTTTTGAACTTCCTTTACAGTGCGGGGCGACTGCATGTCTATGACCACTTGTATTTTCTCTAGATTGGCCTCTACCCCCCTTTGATCAATCAGAAATCCGAGGAACTTCCCAAACTCAACACCAAAAACACATTTCTTAGGATTTAGCATGACCTGGTGCCGCCTAAGTGTGGCGAATGTTTCTCGGAGATCTGTAAGATGGTCCGTCTGGAGTTTGGATTTAAAAATCATGTCATCAATATATGCCTCCACATTCCTTCCTATTTGATTAATGAAGACTGTATTAATCATTCTTTGGAAGGTAGCAGACGCATTCATCAAACAAAACGGCATCACAGTATAGCAGAATAACCCTTAATCAGTGACGAATGCCGTCTTTTCTTGATTTTTCTTCCACAGGGGTATCTGGTGAAAGCCTGAATAGGCGTCCATGAAGCTCATCAGGCATGGCCAGTTGTAGAGTCGACCAGACTGTCGATCTTTGGGAGAGGATAGCTATCCTTCGGACATGCCTTGTTCAAGTCTGTGTAGTCTACACACGTGCGTCAGGTTCCATTTGGCTTTTTTACAAGCACAACATTGGCAAACCAATCAGGGAAGTAGCATTGCCGAATGAAACCATCATCTAACAATTTTTTCACCTCGGCGGCTACCGCCTGGCTTCTTTCTTCGCCATGGTTCATCTTCTTTTGCCTTACCGGCTTCTTTTTAGGATCCACAGCAAGTTGTTGGACAGCTAGATCCGGGCTGATGCCTGGCATCTCGTCCACTTCAAAGGCAAAGATGTCTTTGAATTCCTTCAACAAGTGGTGCAAGTCTGCACCGAGTTCAGCAAAAGCAGTCGTCCCGACCTTAACAGTCTAGTCAGGACGAGATTATTCTAGGACGATGTTCATGTGTTCACCAGCCGGCTGGGGACGGAGTTCATCCGGCCTTTGACCGGTCAGTGATTGCTATTGCCTGTCTTTTTTCTCGGCCATCATTTGGTTGGCCTTTCTCTTCTTGTCGGCTGCTGTTGCAGCAGGCGTAGCTTCCTTGACTTAGTCAAGGTCAGTAGTTTCTCCACTAGGGCCAGTTGCGACCACAGTGGGCTTGAAATTAGAGAGGTAACACTCCCTGGCCATCTTCTGGTCTCCCCGTAGGGAGTCGACTGTTCCATCATCCCTCTAAAACTTGAGAAGCATAAGAGAAGGATGATAACAGCTTTTGATTCATTCAGGGTAGGGCGCCCCAAAATCATGTTGAAGGTCGTCAGTTCTTCAACAACTAAGAACCGGACCACCATGTGGCGTCCCTCCCCTTTCTCGCCCAGACGAATGGGTAGGTCTAATCGACCTACCGGATGTACCACACCACCCTCAAATCCTACTAAGGGATGAAACCTGTTGCATACTCTTGGGCTTGTACCGGAGCTTGGCTAGGCACTTGTGGCTGATGAGATTAAACGAGCTCCTAGTGTCAATGAGGATCCGGCCAACTCTTTTGTTGGCCACTTTGCATTCGATGACAATAGGGTCATCATGCGGCCTCTTGATTTTGCCCTTGTCCTCCTCAGTAATAACGAATTCGGGGAAGTAGTCCTTGGACACCTGTCCCTCGTCGACTGAGTTAACATCAAGGCGCCTGACATAGTCTTTATTGCCCCGGATGGTAGAGCCGCCTCCAGCGAAGTCGCCTGCTATGGTATAGATCGGAGTTTCATCCGTATCCGAGCTATTAGAAAAGTGGGGCTTCTTCTTGGACCAATGTCCAGGGTTAGTCTGCAAGGTAACCTTGGACCTCAAGATATAGGACTTGAGTACTCCTTTATCAGCCAGACGGTCCAACAGCCGCTTGAGGCTATAGCATTCGTTGGTGTCGTGGCCAATATCCTCATGGTAGTGGTAGTATTTGTTTTTGTTCCGATTTTTAGCGAAACCTTTCATAGGAGCCGGCTTGTCAATGGAGACCCAGTCTTTAATCTCCATGAGGATGGAGCAACAGTCTTTATTGAATTCGTACTTTGGGAGTACGTCTTCGCTTCTCTCTTTTTCTTCTGGGACGGCTGTTCAGAGGATTCAGCCACCCAGACTTGTTTTCTTTTCTTTTCTTCTTTCTTAGTCGGCTTTGATGGACGACTCTCTTTTTGTCAGACCTCTTTGAGTCCGACTGCTTATTGATGTTGCAGAACTCGGTCGCCTGTATATAGGCATCTACCTCCATCAGTGCCTCTTGGAGGGTAGCCACCCTCTTTCTGACGAGGTCGAATTTGAAGGTCGACCCGTCCTTCAGACCTTTGAAAAATTCTGTGTAAGCTACCTCATCAGACAGCCCTTGAATATGAATCATCAGATTAAAGCGCCTGATATATGAGCGCAACCCCTCCTTCTCTCCCTGCTGTATGGCTCCCAAGTCAAGACTTGTCTTCTTTGCAGGGATGTTCATTGAGAAGTTTGACGCGAATAAGTATGCCAGCGTCTTAAAGTTATTGATGCATTCGGCTGGCAGGTTGCCGAACCATTGTTGGGCGATGCCCTTCAATGTGGCCGGGAAGCATCTACACCAAGTAGCATCATCCAACCCTTGTAGATACATAAGGTTGGTGTATGCCATCAAGTGGTCTTCTAGGTTAGAGGTACCATCATAAGTGCCTACCAACACATTCTTCACCTTGGCCGGCTGTGCGGCCTCAGTTATTTCCTTAGAGAAAGCTAAAGGTTGTTCCCCAAGTTTTAGCAGTCAGAGCTGCCAATCCAAAGGCTGGATATTGGGTGCCGCCTGCCCCGCGAAGAGGGTAGGATGCATATAAGGTGGTTCATACGGCATGTATGGCTGTTGAGGCATAAACGGGCCGCCTGGAACATCTGAGGACTAGAATGGGCCGACAGGCCGCCTGTCTGGTCTTCTTGGTTTGATTGAGAATACCTCAGCGAGGCATTCTGAAAACTGTCACTGAAGTTCGACGTGGAGGCCGAATCTGACAGTTGCATATTCTTCTTTTGCTGGATTATCATCCGAGCATCAGAATATGTTTTCTTGGAACAATCCGGCTGTATATGTCGGATGGCCTTCCTCTGCCCTGGCTCAGGGAACCGCAGTCTAGCCAGTTTTATCAAAGGCTTCCGTCCCTCCCTTGGTTTAGGGTAAGGAGTGGCCTCTCAGTCTTTGACCGGCTTTTTCCTCCCATAATAAGAGAGCTTCTTGGCCAACTATTCCTTGGTAGGGACAGCCGTCCGTTTATCATAAGATCCTTTATCTCCCTTTGAAACTTGTCATGAGGGTCATGAGCTCATTTCAAGTGATGGGGTGGATCCTTTGGCCGCCTGAGGCTAACTTGTCGACTGGCCAACTGTTTCACTGGGCCTGCCTGGTCAGTGTTCCGTTCCCTCCTTTCGGTGGGTCGGATGTGGCGTGTCCTGAGGGACCCGACAGGGGCCGTATGGGTGGCGACTTCATAGTCGTCATCCGTATCTTGGTCTGAGAAGACCTGGACGTCGGCCGTAGGCCGTTTCTCATTAAGAGGTGGTACAGGTTCTACTTGTGAGGTCATCTTTGAAGTACTCTCCCCACAAATGGCGCCAAATGTTTCGGGGTTTTTTGATGTCATTCGGGAGAGTTACAATTCCAAGACTGACTTTCGGACGCCTGTACCTGCAAAACAACGGAGACTCCGTGGGTGGGAGCTCCGCCTCCGACGATCAAGTTAGAACGTGTATGAGGAGTAAAGTGCGGAAAGTAAAGGGTCTCTCTCTCGGATTCCAAGAGAGAATCTGCAATGTGTAATTGCTCAGTTCGAGGTGTCAGGTGTCTGACTTTTTCTAATGGAGAGTTAATGTGAATTGAATATTTCTGAATAGATGTTCCTTAGAGGGAAACATCTCCCTTTTATAGGGTGTTGAAAAACGTGCCCAATACTAGGTTTCAGTAAACCTAGGGTTGATTAGGCTTTGCTTGGAACTTTGGGCCGTAAGAGGCCAGCTTTCCTGGTTGACTATCTGTCTGCCACGTGTCGAGGCCTGATGGTCCACCTTGGACCTCTCACGAGGTGACACGTGGCGGACTCTGATTGGTCCACGTGGATGACACGTGGAAGGATTTGAGTGGTCCATGTGGCTGGGAAAAATCCCCTAATCAGTAGCAATGTTAATTTTAAAAATATTTACGAATTGTCATGTTATGTACCAACAATACATAATATTACTCCATTACTACTTCCTCAAAAATTTGCTACTCTATTTATTACTTACGTTTTGGTCTATTATGCCGCTTTCTATTTTGCTCCAATATTTTCATATTAGCTAATCAGGAAATGTGGTCATAATTGTTAACTGTTTTTATTAATAATATAAAAGCAGTGCTCAAAAGCTCACAAAATAAATCTTGATGTGTAAAGTAATATGATAAGCCCTACAATGAATTGATGTTAATAAATTTTGAATTCATTAAAGAACATATAAACAGGGAATTATGTACAAAAAAAACATGCATATGTGATTAAAAAAACAGGGAAATTATCTATGGTAATACACAACTTTCTTTTTTTCTCTTTGGTAAATTACAAAAATTTCAATTTTGTTTGGTAATCTTGTGTTATTGATTACCATTGATAAGTGTTATTATAATAAAAATCCTTAACTATAGTTAGTTTTTTTTTAATGATTAGATTATTATAAAAAATAATTTTTAAAAATAATTTTTTTTAAAAAAAAAAAAAAAAAAAAACCAAACTTCTCCTAGCCACCAGCAACTCCTCACTCTCCATGACCTCCCCCACGGCCGGCGACGCCCAGCCTCCCCTATTCGCCGGTTAGAAACATTAAACCCTACCTAAAAACACTAGAAAACACCCAAACCCATTTAGGGTTTTGAAACCAAACCCTAGAAACGAGTTTGATTTTCTAGTGGTTTTAGGTGGGTTTTAGGGTTTCCGTGGTCGACACACAGGTGAGGGGGTTCGTCAGGAAAGGGGCTGTTTTTGGGGTGGGATTAGTTTTCGGGTGTAGGGGAAATGGGAGGACGTGGGTCGGAGTAGAGGGAAAGAGAGGAGGTGGGGGCAGGGGAGGTTGGGCGTCGTCGGCCCGGGTGGGGGAGGTCAGGCACGGCCAAGGGTTCGGCGCCTGGCCGCCGACAACGAGAGAGGCTCCTGGTGGCTAGGTGAGGTGGGGGAGATGTTTGGGTTTTTAAATATATATATATATATTTATTTTTTATTTTTCTTTTAAAAGAAATTTTATTTTATTATTAAAAAATGATTAAATTAACCAAACAAATTTAACTACAGTTAAAATTTTAATAAAAAATAACCATTAATGTTATAAGAAATAAAAATTAAATATACAAGATTACCAAAGATAATTGAAATTTTTGCAATTTATCAAAGAGAAAAAGTGAAAGTTGAGTGCTACCAAAGATTTTCCAAAAAAAAAAAACGAATCACATTTCTCTTGTTATTGTGTAATCAATCATAGGTCGCTTGTGATCATCTTAGTTGATTGAGACCTTAGTATTTGGTGAAATAATCTATTGGAGCAAATGATTTTTGCTTTGCTTTTTACTCATACCTAACTTCATAGTTCACTTGAGCAACATTCCCAAACAAGAGAGCAATGCATGGTGTTTCACCGCATTGGTGCTTTAATTGGTACTTGTATTATACTTGCTCTTTTTTTTTATATAAAAAAAAAAAAAAAATCTATTTTCAAGAAGATGATACAATAATGATAATGCCCATAAAAAAATGATAATGAAAGTTATCACTAACTTTAACTAATACATGGTATTTTCAAATGAATGGTATAATTAAAGTAATATTGTGAGTAAAGTCAGTTGTTTGACGAGGTATCCCTTTAGAGGAATGAAGTGTAATATGGTGTTTCATCGCATTAAATTTTATGAAATGTGCAGGTATTTGTTGGTATGATAATTTGTTAGATTGGTATATCTTTCATACCAAAAAAGTTGTTAAGGAGACTATCATTGAATTTTTCAATTCGTCATTTGCTGGTTTACTTTGTCATCCTGCTGATATTTCAAAAAGGCTGACGAGTAGTACTACACTAAAAAGGCTGACGAGTAGTATTACACTTCACAATTTCCGAGGTATTGTACTAAAAAAGTGGGTGATCTGACATTGTACTACAAAAGTGGTCCTCCTAAGAGCAAAATTACTTTCTTTCTTTCTTTTGAGGTCACATGACTTTCTTTTCTTACAATTTCATTTTTTTTTTTTTTTTACATCTATTTTAATTTATCGGCTAAGGCATGAGATTGAAGATTAATAAAAGACATGGTTGAAAAGAGGAGAGATAGTGAAGAGGTGAATTTAAGGAAGAGAGATGCAGTTGTTGTGGAGGAAAGAAGCAGGGGCATTGGTTGTGGTGCTATGGTTAATTTGTGGTGGTCTTTAGAAAAAAATGTTGATGTTGATGACCGATGAAATTGATGAGCTGAGGTTGAGCAATGGTAGGGGAATATAATGTTGGTGTTGATATGTGTTGCGTACTTACGTTAATGATTTATTTGCTTTTTTCTTTAAATTACAATCATCATAATTTGTTGTTGAATTAATTAATTTTGCAGAAATGACTAAGGGGGGGGGGCGTTTGGTATCACGTTAGTAAAGGTAACGAAATGGAAAAAAATTAAGAGGGGAAAGATCAATATATAGTTTTACCCTTACTAGTTGTTTGGTATTACTAAGGAAACGTAAACGATTACAACCAATCCGTTTCCTCTTATTTGGCATTGATAACTTGGAAACAAATAGCTTTCCTTTTATTTTTTGTTGTCTTTGCTAATTTTTGCTACACACACCCTAATCCGTTTCCAACTCTACAAAAAACCCATACCAAACACCCCCTAAATGAGAAAAAAAGAATGAGTGTTAGGGTTAATTATTTCAATGTGGTTAAATTTAACAGTCAATTAACGGTTTTATTTGTAATGAGGTTACAGATGTAAATTTTTAATACTAGATGGCTACCACTGACAATAATAATAATATAATATATATAAAAAAAAATGACTACCATTGGAAAAACGCAAAAACAGAAGGCTACCATTGAGAATTTCCCATTATTATATTATTAAGCTAGTTAAAACGAATTCATCATTTTATATACACTACTATAAAAAGGTCAAAAAGACCCAATGCACTAAAAACAAATCTCTTTGATAAACAAACCTCATATTACGAGGAGCAACATGTCTCTAGAAGTGCATAATAGACCTATCCATCAAATAACGAGTCTATTTTTCGTAATAAAATTTATAGTGTCTATTAAATGGAAAAAAGAGACCAATTATAATAATTAACTTCTCTCTATTTCTAACTTTTTACTCTATATTGTTATTAATATAACAAACAGACTCTCGCTCTTTTTTTCCTCTTCATTCATACTCTTCACCAAATATATAATAAAATCTACACAAAATGGTGCAAAAGGTTGATGAGGGCTATTCTTATTATATTAAAACAAAAATGACTTCAAATTATATATAAAAAATAATAATTCAAGAAAGCTCTCGTAATATGCGTAAGTACAACATAAAATAAAATTGGAAAAAAAATAAACTTCAGCAAATAATTTAAAATAAAATAAAAAATTAAAAAAAACAATTAAAAAAAAAAGAAAAATTATCTAATTACCTTGAATTGCTACATGGTCGTAAATGATTAAAGCATCTTTCACGACATTGCTTCCCTGATTTTTCCTTGGATCTTTTTTGCAATAGAAACCTAATTATTTTGTTTGTCATGTGTTGACACCAAGTTCATAAGAAGACTTCATTATATAAATGGCATAAATTATACAATTAAATAAGTCTAGTTTATGTACCTGTGAGTCAATGTCATCTTTGCTAATAAAGTGATGATTAGACAGAGTAACCACGGTCGAAGTTGCACTCACGTCCACGAAATCAAATCTCAGGGGTGACAGCACATCAATCAACCATAACCAAAAGAAAACGCTAAATCCTTTCATTACTTTCTATCTAATGGGTTTTTTTTTTTTTTTTTTTTATCTTTTTTTACCATAATTTTTTCATAAACGAACCTAACATCCCCTCAACATCATACAAATATTTCTCTATTTATGTTAAATGTTTCTCTATTTATGTTGGGATGAGTGGTTGATGCAATGAGATGATACTTGAGTATGTATTTATATTAGTTGCTTGTCATCAAAGTGGATAAAGAGCTTATAAGTTATAAAGGATCCAATCCAAAGAATGTAACCTTGTTATTATTTATTCAGAAAATTAGGTTAAATAATGTGCATTCATGAATAATAAAGTTTTTTTATAAGGAATGAGTATATAAGTTTTAGTGCGCCATGTTTATGTTTTATTAATTTATTTAGGATTGTATAATGTTTCATTAATTGATTTGTTTTTTTTTAATTTACTACTTATAATTTATTTATTCATTTAATTTGTTGAAGGTATTAGAATGATCCATTTAATTCACTAATACTATAATTAAATAGTAATCAATAGCAAAGGTTGTATTCTAGCTTGCATTATCTTCTCTCTAATCATTTTTTCCGCTATTGTATCATCCCCTCAACATTTTACAATCATTCTTCTCTCTTTTGTTGGAATGAGCAATTGCTGAAATGAGGTGAAACTTATATAGATTGCCTATGGACTCACTATTAGTCATCAAAGTGGATAATTAAAGAGTTTGTACTTACAAGGAAAGGGTTTCAATGAATAATGCAATCTCATTATAACGTATAGTTAAATCTAGACTAAATCCTGTGCAATCATATATAATTATTAAATTTTTAGTTTGTGACATTTATTTTTTTATAAATATTAGGTGGGGTCATTTATTGTTTTCAATATTTTTTTAATGGATTTAGCTAGAATGATCATTAAAATTCGAGATTTACTAATTTGAATTGAAATGAAAATAAGAAAATAATGATCCAAGTGTACTCTATCATAATGATCATTAAAAATGAATAGTTATGTGGAGAAAAATTATACTTTCTCCGTTCTAGTAATACTGCAACAACTTGACTTTTGCATTATTCATCATGCCTGTTTGACCACAAATTATGATTTATACGTAAAGTAAAATATAATCATGTAGGGTCTTGTTAGACTTGACTCGTAAAATACTTTCACAATATCAACTTTTTATAATTACTCTTATATAGTTATAGATATTTAACATTTAAAATGTTATTTGGAATGCGTAATTTCATCCTTATTGCAATATTTGTGGAATAGAGAAAATATAGTGTATTCTATACTTTCTACACCATGAAATTCATATAAAAATATAAATCAATTTGAATGAATTAGTTATGAAATATTAGGTAATAGAATCAAAACTTTAATAAAATGATGATGTATATATCTATAGATTATCAATAATAAAATAGAATGCGAACAATTAATTTAGATTTACGAAACAAGTTGGTTGGTGGATATGGGGATAGCTTTTTTTTGAAATTAGGTCGTTTTTCACATCATTGTAGAGTATTTCTGGGTTTACGGTAAACAAGGTTTATTCACAACTCATATATTTTCTCTTCATAAATAATCTATCGAAATACATAAAACTACTTACCTAGGAAGGAGACTAAATAAACCTTTAACATTATTTTTTGTGTCTATACATTTTACTAACAAATTAAAGTTTACATGCTATAACTACTTTCCTTGAGTATACTTTATAAACTTTTCCTGTAGTTTGGCTCCATTATTATTGCATGAGCACACTACTACGTCGTATATTAATTAATCCTCTCTTTTCACATTTCTTAGGTCCATGCATCATACTTATTAGTTATGACATAAGAAATATAAAGTTTTATGTTTATAGAAATTATCTACCAAATTCTATTGAGATTGAAACAAAATTACGTTTTAGAATAATAATGTTAAAGAATTTTACATATATAGCTTTAAAAATATAAAATCCTCTAGATCAATGATGAATATTTATTGGAATTCTATGAAAATCTTAGCTTTATAACATTACATATATTCATAAAAATACATACATGTGTATTGTTCCTAAAATGTAAAAACAAAGTATTATTCCTTCTGTTTGAAATTACAACGGAAAAATTACATCTTATCAATTTTCTTATTATGTTTGAGACTACGTGTTGCAATCAAAGTAACAAATTAGATGAAGGAATCACGGTCATATTAAGGATTTTTGATATGCTAAAGTCAGTATATATGACCTAATCAAAAGTAATTCTAGAGTCCACTAACAAGGCAGACATGGAAGCAAAATCGAATCCACTGAGAAGCAATAGTATATTTCTAATTAATTAATATAATCTAAATTATCAAGAACGAGTGATCGATTTGTGAATTATTAAACTAAAGCAATTAATAAAACTAGGGAGAAAATCAATAATTAAAAGCCTATTCCAGAATAAAACATAATAGTTAATAACCAATACTGCAATTAAGATTAACATGCTCTTGCAATTTATTACATATTAAAGTAATATCATACTCAAGATTTCTTTAATATTAACCTTTTCTTTTTTTGATTATATTTTATTATTTCTTTTAATTTAAATATAGTAAAATCATTTTGCTATGTAATACACTTTCTCCAACCTTTTTTAATCGGTACATTTACACACTCTCTTAACTGTTTTTTGTGAATTATATGTTTAGACTATAATGATCGGCATACTACAAATTCAACGATTTTTGAAGCCATATAAGTCATAATTACCAAAATTTGAATACCATAATTAAAGCAACATATTTAATATAAATTATCTTAGTTTCCTACCATATTTCTTAAAACCTAAACCCTAGCTTCTTTTGCTTTCTTAAGATCATAAACTCAAAGATCGTACATACAAAGCAGTAATTAATGGACATTAAGTGTCGTCATGGTTGTTTCCCATTATGACTATATTTAACCACTCTATAACTATAAACATGTGACATACAGGGGCGGATTATTATAGAGGCTCAATGGGGCTTGGCCCCCTGATAAATTTGGGAAAAAATTGAATATGTAAAGGCTTTATACAACAGTCCAATAATAAGACAGTAAAGCTTTGAAGGCCTATAAAATATACTCACTGATTACTTCGTTATTTACCTAGGAAATCATATATATATTACTATAACTACCTAATTGGCCAATTTCCAACAATCACTGACAACCCACTACCCACAAAACCCCTCTCTTTCTTTTACTCTGTAATGACCATCAATTTATGAATTAAAGTATGTGCACTTTTTCCAATGAAGCACAATTAAAAGGCTTACACAAACATTAGTACTTTTCCGTTTAATTTTATTTTTACTGTTACATTAATGGTATTTTTTTTCCTGTATTTCTACTTTATTGAATTTGTAAATAACTTTTATATGTTTATTTTATTATATTCGTGTTATGGACGTAAAATTATATTAGAAACTTTTGACTCCCGAAAGAAAAACATTCAAGATCCACCACTGGTGACATAGTTGTTAGACTGTTACATGTCATCCTACTAGAGGCAAAGTTAGCTTTGCTCGTTGAGGCGGGTTGTTCCCAGTGGCGGATTCAGGATTTTGATAATGGGGGTACGAAATTAAGTTTGATAAAAAAAACATTTACAAAATAATATGTGGAGTGCAATAATTTGTTCCCAACTAAATATTGAGTTATTAATCCATTTTACTGTTGTATTAGCATTTGCGTGTACGATACATCCACCCTCTGGCAATAAGGCTTACAAATGAGTAACTGAATATGTGTGGTAAAAAGAGATTATCTAAGAGACCAGTTAATGTGAAAACAGGTTTCTTTGATCGAAAGTACTAATCTGGCATTAAAAAACACCTAAGAGACCTGTTTTTTCATAAGATGTTTCTTTGAATCTAACACAAAATAAGCAGGCTAACACCTTAGAGATCAGTTTTTGAAATAAGTAGTCTCTTTTAATTTAACAAAAAATAAGCGGGCTTACTGTCTGATTCGTTGTTGGCGACTACTAACAGCACCTAAGAGACCTGGTATTAGGTACGGCGGTCTCTTTGATATCAGCTTTTTTTTTTTTTCTTTTTTTTGGACGAAACAGGGGTACATTTGTACCTATGTGTACCCCCCTAGATTCGCCAATTGTTGCTCTTTTTACCGAAAGGTTGATTAGTATATGTTTCAACGAGTTTCACCTTGAGAATGGTGTTTTATAGGGAAATAACAATGTCATTAGGGTAGTTTTCACGTAGTTTTACGCATGGTAGGAGAATTATTTTATTTTATCGATGTGTCACATAACATTTAAGGATAAGCTTTATCTCCTCTATTTGATGCAGCAGCAAATACAATCTGCCTCAATGGCATTCGAATAATTCTAAAACATATAACATGTGTAATTAAAACGAGATAAAACACTTATTTTTAGTTCATGATATTTGTTTTACATCTTTAATTTGGAGTTTTCCTCCATCACTTTAATCATATATTATTATTAAATTTTCACAATTATTTCTAGTACAAGATCTCTAACAACATTTTTGAGGTTAATATCTTCATTGTTAGACACGGTTGAAAATGGTTAATAGGTAATTAGCAAGAAAGTTGGAATGTGTTTATTAATATAAGTACTAAATTATCAATTAATTAAAGCAATACGTGAAAGGTTGAATTAATAAGGGTTTGACAAATCTAAACATTTTTTCAATTTAATTATTTTTATTTAATTTACACTTTTATTGAATTTACGGGTCGTCAAATACGTAACCCGTAACCCATAATTATCGTCAAATACGTACAAGATGTAGCTATGCAAATAATAGCAATAATAACCTAAAACTCTGAAAAGCGAACGCTTGCATAAGCGCATACTTGCGTTGTACTCTTTGTAACGGGCAAGGGGGCTTGCGAAAGTATGGTTTTATTGATTTATTTATCATTGATCTCATAAAAGATATACCCTTCTTTATAAGTTTAGATCGTGATTTATCATTGCTCTTTTTACGTACGAAATAACCTTTCTCAACCTCACGGTTGAAGGGAATGTTAAGACATTTAGGTTAGTTAATTTTTTCTGCATCACTTCTACTAGAATTGCAATTTCCATTTCTTCTCCATATCCGTTGAAGATGGTACAACAATATGCTCTACCCTCATATCAGCTTTGGCCTGAGAGAAAAACGACATGTTGAAAAATAATAGTTGGTCTAATCTAGCTTTAAGATCGCGAATATAATTTACGCTCCCCTCCACAAAATAATTATAATTTCAAGAATATAATTTGATAAATTCACAAAAAATTAGCAACCATGCATATTTAACTGAATTTTAGTTATAAAAACTCTGTTTAAAGGAGAGTAATACCTTGTATTGCAATAGAAACAACCTGTCCTTGCTCCTCAAAAGTGGCAATATAAAATTTGCTAAAGTTTATCCTTGTATAGTTGGATCTAAATAGACAAAACAATCTCATCTATTACTTTCTTTTAATTGGATGGTTTTGAGCTTTGATCGAGCTTCTAAGACATATAAGAGGACTTTCCCACAACTATATAGGATACTTTGGATCATATTTGTCCTAGTTTGGTCGTCAAATATGAGCTTATTATAGCTCTCCTTCATCAATTTGTTTGCTAGAACAATCATGAAACTGCAGTAACGATTAGACAAAGAAACCATGACCAAATTTGCCCCTACATTTTCGCGATCAAATCCGTAGAGTGCGTGACAATAATTTAATTAGTGTAATAACCCAAAGAAAACACTCCATTCTTGCATTATATTATCTCTAATCACTTTTTAAGAAATCCTAATATCCCCTCAACATCTTACAAATATTATTTTCTCTTTTTAATGGAATTAGCGGCTAATGAAATGAGATTTAACTTGGGTATGAATTTATAGTGACTACTTGACCTATAGAAGATATTTTTTTAGGTTGGACTAATGATGAGTCATCAAAGTGGATAGGATAGTGCATGTATTAATAAAGGATTGGATCAAAATAATGTAACCTCATTATTACATATATTGAAAACTAGGTTAAATTCTATGCATTCATGATTATTTAAATCTACTGTTAATGAATGATAATTATTTAAGTCTTAGTATTTCATGTTTATTCTGTATAAATTTATTTATGGTCGTATATTTTTCACTGATTTATTTTGTTTTTTTTTTAATGTAAATAGTAGGATTAATTGAATTCAAATATTTTAATTTGAATTAATTTTAAGTCACAAAATAATGGTACAAATAAAAATAAATAAAAAAAAGTTGAATAATTAGAAAAAATATATCATTTTTGTGGTAGGTGCTACATATATTAAAAGACGGTTGTCTGCAACTACGTATCATATAAAGTGAGTGAAACATTCATGTAATATTTGGTAATAGAGTAAAAATTAATGAAATGATGATATATAACTATATATCAATAATAATATAATAAATTAGATCAATGACTCGAACAAAAAAGCCGCAATCATATGCACTAGGCAATGTAAACTATTATTGCCTACTTAGACCATAAGATTAATTCCCTTAGGGGCTATATCAAATTAAGCAACAGGACTATCATTATAATCATTCATTATTCATATATCTCAACTTATATGATCAAATTCGACCTGAGTGTTTTCACACCCACCAAGAAAAAAATGGTAATATGAATCTCAGAGAGTCACGGAGTGTGAGTGAGGGGGCCTTGTCACGGCCAAGCTACTTGGGGAAGGTACAAGTAGAATCGGTCATAGGTTTCTTATAGCATTTAGTGAGTTTGGGGCTAATATGCACGGGACAACTCAATATGTATGAAGTTCAAATAGCACACAAGTATAACCTGAAGAAATGCTGGGTTAGAACTTTTTGATGAGTAATACCTTTTTCTCATTATTTACTATAAATATTCTTTAATTATATTGATTAGGGGATTTTTATCCACCAATCAGCATCTGACACGTGGGCCAGTCAGGTTTCGCCACGTGTCCTTCATGTAGGCCAATAGGAGCCTGCCACGTGTCATCAAGAGATTCGTCCTCCTTGGACCAATTGCAATGTGACACGTGTCCACCCATGCCAAATGGGAAAACCGGCCAACAAGGCCCAATCATTGTGGGAGGCCCAGTCAGCCTTAGGTTTAACCTAAACCTAGTACTGGCACGCATCCCAAGGCATATAAATATGCCCATTAATCCCATTAAGGGGGATGACGCACATTTAACACTCTCACCTAGAGAGACCCAATTACTTTTATTTCCGCATTAATTACTCCTTAATCGAGTACTAACTTGACCGTCGGAGGCGGATCTCCAATCGTCCGGAGCATCCGTTTGTTTTGCAGGTACAGGCGTTCGTCCAGTCTCAGAATTGTAACTCTCCCGCAGGACATCAGAAAACCCCGAAACATTTTGGCGCCGTCTGTGGGGAGAGTACTTCTGAGATGGCATCCACGTCTGTACCGACTCCTGAAGAGAGGCGTCCCCTGGACGACCCTCAAGTTCAGTCGGACCATGATACTGAGGAAGAATTTGAAGTTGAAGCTCACACAGCTTCAGACGGGACCCTAAGGGCCCGACGCACCCGTCATACAACAAAAGAGAGAACGGGAAGATCTTCAAACTGGGCTCAGTGATCCAGCCGGCGCACCGCCTGTTCAGCAGCAGCCGGCTGATGGGTCTGCTCCCATCACAAGAAACGAACTCATGACCTTCATGAGGGGCTTCAAGGGAGAGATTCAAGAGTTGCTCAACAAGAAGCCGCCTGCTCTGGCCAAGGAGCAGTCGGCTAAGCCTGTTCAAGGGCGAGAGGCGACCCTCATCCTAACTCTAGGAAGTGGGAGCCGCCTGTCCTTGATTTCACAAAGTACCGCTTTCCTACTCCAGGAAAGAGGAAACATGTTCGTCATATTCAGGCGGACGGGTCGAAGAAAACATACACAGATGCTCGGCTATTGCTAGAGCAGAAGAAGAATGACCGACCGTCAGAGTCGGCCTCTACTTCAGAATTCCAAGACAGTCTACGCAATACCTCGATGAGGTATACTCAGTCGCATCATGAGAGTCAGTCAGGCGGTACCTCCCGTCAGTCCGGCTTTCATAGTGACCAGGCGGTACCAAACTTACCATTTGTACCGCAACAACAATATTTTTTGCAGCCACCTCTATTTGGAGGGCATGCAGCAAAGAATCTCCAACCTATGGACTGGCAGCTACGGTTGCTTAGACTTGGGGAACAACCGTCGGCCTTCTCCAAGGAAATTACTGAAGCCGCTCAGCCGGCCAAAGTGAAAAATGTATTAGTAGGCGCCTATGACGGCACTACTAACCCAGAAGACCATTTGATGGCATTCACCACCTGATGTACCTTCAAGGGTTGGATGATCCCGCTTGGTGCAAGTGTTTTCCAGCAACTCTCAAAGGAATCGCACAACAATGGTTCGGCAACCTGCCGACTAGTTGTGTGAATAACTTCAGGACGCTTGCTTACTTATTCACCTCCAACTTTGCCATGAACATACCTGCGAAGAAGACGACCCTTGATTTAGGAACGATTCAGCAGGGCGAGAAGAAAGGGCTTCGTTCTTACATCAGGCGGTTTAACTTGATGAGAATACAAATTCAAGGGTTACCGGATGAGGTAGCCTATACTGACTTTTTCAGAGGCCTCAAAGACGGGTCGACATTCAAATTTGATTTGGTTCGAAAGAGGGTGGCGACTCTTCAAGAGGCCTTGATTGAAACGGAAGCCTATATACAGGCGACTGATCTTGTAGTACGGGAAAACAGTCGGACGGAAAAGTTTCGACAAAGAGAAGGACGACAGAAACAGTCGTCGAACAAAGATGAGAAGAAGAGAAAAGAGGTCTGGGCGGCTGATTCCTCTAAACAGCCGGCCCAGAATAAGAGGAAAGAATTCAAACCATACTCCCTAAAGTATGTGTTTAACAAGGATAGCCAAGCTATCCTAAAGGAAATCAAGGGACGGATCTCAATTGAAAAGCCGGCCCCCATGAAGGGTTCTGCAAGCAACCGGAACCAAGAAAAATTATGTGATTATCATGAAGATGTTGGTCATCACACCAACGAATGCATCAGTCTCATGCGGTATCTGGACCGCCTGGCTGAGCAAGGCGATCTTGACTCTTATGTCAAGAAATCTACGGGGAACACTTCCTCGAAAAAGCAGTCGGCCAAAAAGAGTCAACAGGCCGACAGCTCTGATACAGATGATGCAGTCGTCTACACCATTGCAGGCGGCTTCTCAGGAGGCGGCCCCACTATTAGGGGCAACAAAGACAATATCAGGCGGCTAGACGTAAATTCCGTTAACCAAGAACGGCCCTCCAAATATTCATTTCCTGAGATTGTCATCACTGAAGAAGATCTAGGAGGGGTAAGGGGCCGCATGACGACCCTATCGTTATTGAATGTAAAGTGGCCAACAGAGAGTTGGCCGAATCCTTATAGATACCGGAAGCTCCTCAGATCTTATTAGTAGCAAATGTCTGTCAAAACTCAAATATCAGACTGATTGCATACATCCGGCATCCCACCCTTTAGTAGGGTTTGGAGGAGGAGTCGTCCACCCAGTGGGACGAGTGGATTTACCCATCCGCCTGGTGAAAAAGGGGAAGGACGACACATGGTAGTCCGGTTCCTGGTAGTAGAAGAACTCTCGGCCTACAACATGATTCTGGGACGACCAACCCTGAATAATTCCAAGGCTGTTATAATCCTATCTCTTATGTTGCTCAAGTTTGAGAGGGATGATGGAACAGTCGGGTCCCTAAGAGGAGACCAGAGGATGGCCCGAGAGTGCTATCTCTCGGATATCAAGCCCACTGTTATGGCCGCTGGGTCAAGTGGTGGAAAAACAGACCTTGACAATGTCAAGGAGAGTGCGCCTGTTCAAGAAGCAGGCGGAAGAAGAGAAGGCAGCCCAGATGGGGGCCGCAAGAAAAGACAGAAAATAGCAATCATTGGCAGAGGAGCGGTCGGATGAATTCCGCCCTCAGCCGGATGGTGAGCATACGGACCTGATCTTAGACGACTCGGTCCTGACCGAACAGTCAAAGTTGGGACGACTGCTCTGAGAGTCCTGGGTGACGACTTTCACAAACTATTGAAAGAATACAAGGACATCTTTGCATTTGAAGTCCACGAAATGCCAGGCATTAGTCCTGACCTGGCGGTACATAAACTGGCTGTGGATCCGAAAAAGAAGCCGTAAGGCAGAAGAAGCGGAAACAACCATGGCGAAGAAAGAAGTCAGGCGGCAGCCGCCGAAGTTAAAAAATTACTTGATGCAGGGTTCATTCGGCAATGTTACTTCCTAGACTGGGTTGCAAATGTGGTGCTTATTAAAAAGCCGAATGGCACCTGGCGATTGTGTGTAGACTACACAGACTTAAACAAGGCGTGCCCAAAGACAGTTACCCTCTGCCTAAAATTGATAACCTGGTCGACTCAACAGTCGGCCATGCTTTGATGAGCTTTATGGACGCCTACTCTGGTTTCCATCAAATTCCTTTATGGAAGAAAGATCAGGAGAAGACGGCCTTCGTCACTGATCAAGGGTTATACTGTTACACGGTCATGCCGTTTGGTCTTAAGAATGCCCCGGCCACCTTCCAGCGAATGATAAACACTGTGTTCTTTGATCAGATTGGGAGAAACATCGAGGCATACATTGATGATATGATTGTCAAGTCTAAGCTTCAGATAGATCATCTGTCGGACCTCCGAGAAACTTTCGCCACACTCAGGCGGCACCATGTCATGCTCAATCCCAAGAAATGTGTATTTGGAGTTGAGTCTGGGAAATTTCTCGGATTCTTATCAATCAGAGAGGAAGAGGCGAACCCTGAGAAGGTGCAGGCGGTCATCGACATGCAGTCGCCTCGTACCGTCCGGAGGTTCAGAAGTTAACAGG
Organism: Chenopodium berlandieri; assembly: GCA_034703905.1. Taxonomy (NCBI): domain Eukaryota; kingdom Viridiplantae; phylum Streptophyta; class Magnoliopsida; order Caryophyllales; family Amaranthaceae; genus Chenopodium; species Chenopodium berlandieri. Next base: position 61,840,778 of record CM068281.1, read on the forward strand.
TTGTCTGGCAGCCTTGGGAAGATTTCTAAGCCGATCAGGCGACAAATGCTTATACTTCTTCCAGGCCATTAAGAAGAAGGCAAGGTTTGAATGGGGGTCGGATGCTGAGGCGGCCTTCCAGAAATTGAAAGTTCACTTGCATTCCTTGCCGAGGCCGGTCAGCCCTTTGCCCAAATAAGTACTCTACATGTATCTGGCCGTCTCTGATCATGCGTTAAGCGCTGTTCTTCTTGCTGAAAGAGACGGCTGTCAGCTCCCGGTCTGCTTTGTCAGTCATGTACTGAAAAATGCCGAGTTGAGGTATCCCTTAGTGGAGAAATTTGGTCTTGCACTCTTCATGCTGTTAAAAAATTGAAGCCCTACTTTTTGGCACATGCAGTCGTCGTGTATACAGATCAACCTATCAAGCGGCCACTGACCACCATGGAGTCGTCAGGCCGGATGATCAAATGGGCCATAGAAATACAGAGCCTCGAAGTTACTTTCGAGCCTGGAAAAGCAGTGAAGGGCAAGCCTTTGCTGACTTATTGTTGAGATGACTCGTCCCCCTGATTCTCGAGATCCAGACCAAGTCTGGAAGGTATATGTGGACGGAAGCTCTACTTCAAATGGTTGTGGAGCAGGCGTCATATGTCAGTCGCCAGAGGGCGACAGGTACGAGTATGCTCTACGCTTCAGTTTTCAGGCCTCAAACAATGAGGCAGAATATGAAGCTTTACTAGCCGGAATCCGCATGTGCAAGGCGGCAGGGGCACGAAAGATAGACGCCTGTTCCGATTCACAATTGATAGTGAGTCAGTATAATGGCGAATACGAAGCAACCCATCCGGCCATGATCAAGTATTACAGGCGGTACGACAAGCAGTCGGATCCCTTGAAGATTTTCATCTGACTCAAGTGCCGAGATCAGAAAACAACCGGCGGATGCACTTTCAAAATTAGCATCATCCGCCTCTTGTGATACTCCTCGAACTGTTTTTGGGAAGTAATGAGAAGAGAAGCATCGAGGAAGACCCTATTGGAATCCTAGACAGAAGCTCACCTGGATGGATCCAATCAGGGCATATCTGACAGACGGTACCCTGCCGGATGATCATCACCAGGCGGCTGCGCTGAAAAAACGGGCAGCCAGTTTTGAAATGATAAGGGAGAACTTCACAAAAGAGGGTACCTTCAACCCTACTTAAGTGTGTAACTCCAGAAAAGGGACGAGAGATACTAGACGATCTTCACTCTGGTTACTGCGCTTCCCACATAGGCGGTAGGTCGCTTGCTCAACGGACAAGGCGGCAGGGCTACTTTTGGCCTACTTTAGAAGCAGATGCAATGGAGATGGTGAAAAAATGTGACAAGTGCCAAAGGTTTGGCAAACTAATTCACCGTCCGGCTACTGACCTCACTACTATTCATAGCCCACTAACTACCGTTTGCTAAGTGGGGCATGGATATCTGGGTCCCTATACGCCTGCTACAGGTGGAAGGAGGTACATACTTGTTGCAGTCGACTACTTCACTAAATGGGTGAAGGCGGAGGCTGTAAAGGGAATCAAGACGAAGGATGTATTTCATTCATCTGGAAAATGTCATCACTCGGTTTCGGGTTCCCAATGTCTATGGTTTTTTGATAATGGTCCCCAATTTTGAGACGTCTGTGTCTCAAAAGCTGGTTGGGTGCCA